>BQKZ01000369.1:119104-162331 GCA_036244855.1 Temnopleurus reevesii
GCCAATAAAATAGCTCAATAGGATATTTATCACCTCCTTGCTGATGATTAATTCATTGAAATATGACATCTGGAGAACAATCTAAATATCCAGGTGACTTTGATAAGGCATTATTGAAATGACCTTTGTTCTGCTGCAATTCATTCTTGATCATTCAGGGAATAATTTTCCTGGTATCGCATCGCAATTTGCTATACAAATCATATTTTGTGCAGAATTTGAAAAGTTTCCTCAATGTCTAAAACTTCTAATAAAATCTGAAAAGTAAAATTATTCCATGTGATTTTGTCATAACAGTATTAACATCAAGTGAATTACGAGTCAAGCCCCTCCCTCGACCAAAAAGTTTTTAAGACATGTATACAAATTGATTAGATTGACTTTTTGAATAGTGCTATGATTACAATTAATGTTCACTATCATTCAAATTCAAAATAGATTTAGATACAACATTGTAGATAATCATTTGATTTATTGTAAAAAGATGAACTACATGTACATCAATTACATGTATGAACGTGAAGGTACAAAGGTGAAGATGTTACTACAGTCAAACCTGCTCTAGCGACCACCTGCTTATAAAGATCACCAGTCAATAAAGACCACCTTTCTTGACTCCATAGAAAGCAATTTACATGTAAATGAACCTGTTTATAGAGACCACCTGCTGTTAAAGACCACTTTTTCTGTCTCCCTTGGGTGGTCTTTTATAGATAGCTTTAACTGTATAACAAATAAGTTTTGTTTTAAGTTAAATAGTTTTCTTTTGTTAATATCAGTGCATTAATGTTTGCAGGTTCTTGTTTAACAGGAAGTATTGACTCTAAGTCATCATGTGACTGTACAAGTTCCGAACAAAAATCTATTTTATTATCCAAATCATAGGCCTACTGCGTGATTCACATGCAGCTTATGTATGCCTCATTCATCTAGAGACAGAGGAAAATTCAATAGGCGGGTTTACTAATAGATGCAAATTTTATGCATACCTTCAACACAAAGGTTGTTCTTGACAACTCTAAAGCTTGCCCGAGGCATGCCCGACATAGCAACAAGTACTGTATGCAAACTAAGTACAGTCAAACCTGTCTATAGTGGCCACTGTCTATAGTGACCACCTGTCTATAGTGGCCACTTGAATTGATTCCCTCCAGGTGAAAATGCATGTTATATAACCTGTCTACAGTGGCCACTTTTTCTGATTTCCTTGGTGTGGCCTCTGCAGACAAGTTTGACTGTATTGTAGTCTTATTATTATCAAACGGTTTAAGGAATACAACGTAACTACGTTCGGTAGCAAGAAACACACACACATTTGAATATAAAATAAGTAAACCCGCTTATTGATGAATAACTACAGTGCCTGTATAAATGTACACAAGATGAAAGAAATTTTAACCCGCAGATTATCAGAACCGAGTTGTCCCTGTAAAAAATGTATGGAAATTACAGATCTCAGAAGTCAATGGTTTAACAGGAGCCATTTAAAATTCAATAGAGGGCAAGGAGAGGATAGAAATAGTTTCATAGAACTGCAGAAAACAGAATAAATCAATCTAAGCCCACCTGTTCATCTCACCTATAATCCTTTATAATGATTATTGTCTCATCTACACACAAATCGTTAATACACTATTTAATAACCCTGCTCGATGGCTCCCCTATACACAACCCTCATGAATATTCATGAGAGGTGACTCAATCTAAGCAATCTTTGATTTATTGTATCAGATCTTTTTAATAACAGACACATTCCATGTTAGACACAATCGTTTATTGTCCTCCAGCGGGCTTTTGTCAATAGAGTTGTTAGGAAGGTGAACAGTTAAGTGTGCTTTAGGTATAAGCTGTCAACAATAGATAGGAGGATGAACTGAAGGACTGGAGTACAGTTAGACCACAGGTCTATTGTGGGGTTGGGTCCAGGAAAATAAACCAGCATGTATGCTTGGGAGAGGTTGGGTATACAAGATGGCTTATTTTCTTAAGATGCATCTTTCAAACTGGCACAAACAGTTTCAGTTTGGAGTGAGCCTTCCTTGTAAGGAGAAAAAACGGCCTTTCAGGATCACAATCTAGATCCTTTCAATGAAGGGATTGGCGATGAAAAGGTATGCAGAGACTCACAAACTGTGGGAAACGCAAATGGAATAATAGTGCGATGATATAAAAGAGAAAATCTGTTCCCTTTTTGATGTGGAATGAGGAAGAATTCCACAACATTGCATTTCAAAGGGCTTTACACAAATTTCAATTCAATGCTCAACATACATGTGTAGAGGAATGTTGTATAGAGTGGGAACTGAATGGCAAAAAAATGGAAGGATACAGGAAAAATGGAAAAAATTGTCAATCATATTTCCTATATATAAGTACTCGTCTACAGACAGAATACAAAGAATACGTCATAAGGGCCCAAATGATGAAGGAACTTTTAATTCCGGCTTGGTGGATTCAGCAGAAATTGACCAGCAATTTAGAATCTTTTCTTCAATTTTGTTCCCAGTACCAAAATAATTGTTTCAATACCCTACTTGCAATTTTTCATGAAAATTTTGCGATAATATCTGTTGCACATCATGAGACAACTGATCAACTCTCTTCAATTATTCTTCACCATGATGAACCTCTTTCAAACCATAATAGCTGTTGTAATGCACGTTTACTAGCTAATATACACGACTCCAATGTATAGAAAGCGGATTTTCCATGCCTTTTTTGTCTCAAAAGTTCACAATCATTTTAACATCAGCAAGCATGCGCACTATGTACTGAGTCAAAACAATATTCAAATGAATTGATATAACTTCCAAATAACCTCTTCCTTTCATATAAATAAACAACATACCCTCAGAAAAATAAAATTGAGGCATGCATGGGTGGTTCAAATTATGCAGGTAGGCATGGAAAGGGGAGACCTAGATCATGTGACCTAGAAAACCGACCAATGGGGTGGTGAGAGGAGGAATGCCTTGCTCACGCCTCCACGAGCCCGTGTATGCAAGACAACAAAAGATGGAATAATAGATATCCTTGGCCCAACAGCTAGCAATTCATGCATATTCCAGCTGTATTGCTGCAGTGCATGCACACCTCATTGATGGCAATAATTATTATGCAGTGGAAAATTGCAGAGAACTGCCTGCATCATTATTACAGTCAAACAGACAGACATTCCCACTGTATTGCAGTGTGCACACCTCATAATAGTAAACAAAACAACAAATTATGCAGTGGAAAATTGAAGAGAACTGCCTGCATTATTATTACAAACAAACAGATAGAAATTCCCACTGTATTGCAGTAAGCACACCTCAATCATAGTAAACAAAACAACAAATTATGCAGTGGAAAATTGCAGAGAACTGCCTGCATTTATTATTACAGACAAACAGATAGATATCCAAGATGTATTGCAGAGTGCACACCTCATGCAGAGAAAGTCCCAAAGAACTGCCTGCATTAATTGTTACAGACAAACAGACCAAGTTCTGTATTCCAGCGCACACACCCAAGTGGTAATAGTTATACATTGAAAATGCATACATGTAGAACTTGCTGCATTATTATTACAGACAAACAGATATACATCCCCACTGTATTGCAGTATGCACACCTCAATCATAGTAATAATTTTGTATTGAAAATGCACGGACCTGGTTGCATTATATTACAAAAAGTTGCATCACAGTGCACACAGCTATAAAATGATAGTAATAATTATGCATCTAACAAATTGCAGTGAACTGCTTGCATTACAGAAAAATCATTTTACACAACTGTAGCTATATTTTAGTGCATGCATCCATGTGATAATAGTTATGCATTGAAAACTGGCTGTACCATTATTACAGAAAAACAGACAGACATCCAAACTGTATTGCATTGTGCACACCTCAATGATAGTAATAATTATGCAGAATAAATTGCAGAGAACTGCCTGCATTATTACTATTATAGAAATCTCATCAAATATGAATTTGAACTATAGGCATTCCTGAAATCATATACATATAATGTATGTTCTTTTCATTATTTATTCATTTTGCCATTTGACTGATACAATGTCTATGATAAAACATTTTGATGCAGATGATATTATACAGTATCCTGTCTCATTGTAAATAAACATGATTTTAAAAAATAGATTTTTTTGTACATAAATCAAAATGACAACCTCTCTCTTATCCTCCATAAATAATTGAAAGAATCGATTCTAAAATCATAAATAAATCAAAGATGACAACCTATCCTCCGTTACAGAAAATATTAATCTGTCTAATTAGATAGAGAGACAGAATGATTGACATCAATTATGTCCGTAACCATACTGATTATATTCTCAATATCCTAACAAGGACATCCAAACATAAATGTTTCATTTATTAGATTACACAGTCAAAGGCATGCCCACCCACCATTGTCCTTCAATGTGTGCTTCAAGTTCGATCATATCAGAGATGAAAGAAAAATATCACAATATCAGTTTGGATTTCTCTTCTTCCTCTCCCCATCATATCGTTTCATGCAACGACAGATGCTTATCAATCACAAATTCAACCCATATATTTTTGCTTTAGTCACAACATCAGAAGATCTCATATATCTTCCATGATCTCTTGATGTTGAAAGTCAGGCCCACTCAACTCTAACTATAGATATTTCTGCATTGGTCAAGACTTAAGAAGCTATCAAATATATTCCATGATCTCTTGATGTTGAAAGTCAGGCTCACTCGACTCTAACTAAATTATCTGCCGTCCTCCTCCTTCATCCATCCAACCTGCAAAAAGGCGTACAAAGGCTAAACCTCTTGCAAGGTCAACGGGTCAACTCAACTGATCCCATCCATCTCTTGACTTTGACTTTGAGTGGGAGGAGAGATGAGAGAATAATGTGATGAATTCTGAAGGAGTGAACAGGCGGACGAGAAAGGCAAGGGAACCAACGGCGTGTGATGATAGCGATAAAAGGCACAAAGACCAGAAAAGGGTCAGGATAAAATCAAATTATCAAGAGATGAATCGTCAAGGTCGGGGATAATAACGATTCACACTCGGCCTCTTCTTCCCGCATCCCTCCTCCTCTGTGTTCGGCTTTGAAAAGGAATTGTTCACGCAGGGATGCTCGGAATCGAATCACGCCAGCAACATACCGTCATCAAAGTCTCATCATTTTTTAACATGATTCAAAGGTCATACAAACCTTTCAGGACCCTGATTTGTATTTGCTTCATCAGTACAGCGCAAATTACAAAATAGAATACGATACACTTTATATTCCCAATACTCTTCTTTCTTCAGGTACATGTATTTTTATGTACATACCCTCTCTTGGGAAAGGTATGAAAATCCATTTTTCCGCAATACCCAGACTATAAACTTCATCAGAGAAAAAGGTTAGATGCTGAAATGCATCAACATTTCTATGAAATTGCTGAAAAGAACCAGATGTTCTGAAATTGGAAGATTAGAATACTTTTATCTTCGTCATTTGAAGCATATACTTACTAAAAATAAAGGGGTACAACATTGTAATTCTAATGCAATAGTCTGGTCCTGAACTTATTTTTTCATCCAAAGTGTAATTTGAGAAAGCAAATAAATATCTAAATTACTTGTCAATATATGTAAATTAAATAGTTACATGAGAAAATAATATTTTGCTTTTTGAACAGTGTGCATTATTAAATTGATACTTCCAAAAGGGTTTGATGGACACTGAGCCAGAATGAATTCAGGTTGTTCATCAACCAATAGATTCAGCAAAATTGTCTCTTTCGATTGATGGATTTCCATAATCAGAAGTTATTCTTTGGAGAGGCCTTATCAAAACTAATTCCGAGCTGCAGCGTCTATTGTCTTTGTGGCTTTGCTTTGCGCAGCACTTCAACTAATAAAGCCATGCATGAATAGGCTGTCACGCAAGGCTATACAGTGTTTGGTGAGAAAATACACATACCACAAGGCAGATAAAAACACAGAGCCCGCACAACATGAGAAAGAAGGAATAGAGGGGGACAAATTACGAAGCTTCCAGAGCACAAGCAAACTATGGCTCCGTGCTTATTGATTCTCATGGAAGCAATTTTATTAGCGGGCATTATCAGCTTGAAAGCAAGCACTCCATGCCTGCGTAGTCCCACACTGCAGGGTTTGGCGTTGTGTGCACATGCACACGCAAACACTTCTTTCACTTCGTGGGCTCCATTTATGAGATTAACCATTATTTTCATTTCTGATGCTGATAAAAAAGGCAGGGGAAAATATGCTGGCTCTGACGAGTAGCACGTTTGTGTTTGTGATCGGAGGGAGGGAGGGAGGGAAGGGATGCAGGCTCCGGCTTCGTGAGATGGATGGGTTGGTGCACTGCAAGGCAGAATGCATGCTGGGAATATCCTTGAGGTATGGGAGATATAGGAAGAAAAAGGAAGCAAGAACTAGAAGAGATAATGAGGGGAAATTGTATGATTTATTCAGATGGAAAGATGCACAAAGAATGAGAGTGAGAGGAGGAGAGAGAAAGAGATAGAACAATAATATAGACATATCCGAAAGATAATTGTATATCTGAGAGTGAGTGAGTCCAGCACAATAAGGGCATTGAATATGAACAGCATCACTGATGTTAGAAACACAATCATTTTAATGATATTGAAATTGTAATGCTAACACAGTCAGCTGAAGAAATACTGATAAGACCAAATTGAGAGAAAACATCCAAGAATTGAAATACATTGTAGAACTGGTTCCTCAAAACCAACGATTGTAATGGTCATAAAGAAAAGGCTAATGTCGCATTCGCCCAATGTATATCACTACAAAAGACACAACAATCAGTAATCGATACAAGATGAATAAAAATATGAAAGAAGAGCTTGCTGAATATGTATGTAAAGAAAATGAAAAGATGAAAGAAAGAACTAGTGAATAGATGCAGCCTATTTGATTGAGTTTGAGTCAATGCATGCATGAGGTCATATCCAGTCAGTGTGTATTATAATGATAACATACAAGACAGAGGGAGTGGGGATCATTAGGCAGGCAGGCAGCACTCGCCGCCGCAGCCAGCGTTCTGGCTGGCTGGCGTCATCTATCCCTGCCTCTCCCTCGCAGGCCGAGCCAACCCCGCTATAGCTGTGGGGGCTCTGGGAACACAAACACGATTCCCTCTGCGTTTGTTATCACCCCTTACATATGGCAGCCGGCAGAATACAAGCTATCAATTTGTCAGATAGCGAAAGATTGATTGCTCATACATTGTATGCATTTGCATGCCATATGTAGCCCTGCACTGTCTACTCATACATATTGGGCATTCGTGTTATAGATTAGAATGGATACGCTGTAATACTATACTGCAGTGGAACATATATAGTCTCCATGCAATTGCTTTAATTTCTTTTCATGGCTTGTGGGTATAGTCTGTTTTTAGAAGTCATTGAGACCTGTACATGTATAGGCCTATTCCATAAACTATGATTGTATTATTCAATAAATCATGATATACATCTGACTTCTCCGCTCTTCTTCTATTATAGCATTGTCACTGTTTTTTTTATTCTTGTTTTTGTCTGCAGAAATAAAATCCTGAAAATTGAAAACTTAATCTCTATGGCTCACACGGTTGGACATGTATATATGTAATAATAATAATAATGATAATATATGCAATTTATATAGCGCACGTATCCACTCTCATTGCTGAGTGCTCAAGTTAATTCTTTCACAAAAAAATAAAATAGGCTACATAATGATTTGCATCATACTTGCAAAGAAAACTAGGTATTACTTACTCGAGAAATATTGCCATGAGTATAGGCCTATACATCAAAAATAATATTTGAACATGGAAGTGAAATCCAGGAGAAGAGCGAGAAGTATTTATATTATTATAGTTTTCATTACATGTCTGAATTAATGAATCAAATCAGTGATGTAAACAATAGACAATCAAACGATAAAATGTAATCATTCTAAGTGAGAAGACCGAAATCCCCCAATCATACTTATTAAGGCACATACATGTAGTAAATATATTGCCTGAGAAAGGATATCACACTGATCTTCAGAGATGGGTGGAGCAATGTTCAACACACACTGCTGTCGAGGTCACCAAAAGGAGGTCAACCTCCGATGGGGTCATTGCTATCAGTCTAGACTGCAGACATGCCTTTCCCAGAAATATGTTAGTCCTGGAATATGAACCCTTTTCAATTATCTCCAAATTCATTGACAACTTCATACACGTAGATCTTTAAAAGTGCCTAAAGAGACATTGTGAATATGACCACCAAAAGCAAAAAAGCATAGGTCTACTACTTTCTCATTTTACATGACTGTTTTGTTACAACTTTATAATACATGTAGATATGGAGTGTACAGAACTGTGAAATAATGAACATGGGGTATCAAGTGAATTGTTAGGGTCTGAGCGGCAGGCTACATTACAATGTTTCTTCACAGAAATTTCACCCATGACACTTTGATGAAATACACATGGAATCACCAGCACAAGGATCTAAACAAAATGACAATATTGCAGGTATGGTTTTAGTTGGGAAGATTTACACCCTTCTCTTCCTCACTCCGGGAGCTCATGTTCCTTAATTTCTAAACATTTATGATTAACTTGCTGGTAGTATTTCCGTTTGGTTTTATATCATATAATAGGATCCCGGCAGTCTACTCGCAAGGTCTTTGTGTAATTCAAGATATTAATTTTTTTCATGCTACGAACATCGGCATGAAATACTAATCTACATGCATAAAAAAATTAAGATATTTGCCCTATGTACATGTAGGGGATTTTGATGAAACTTTTTATCCCAAAAGCTGAGTACTGTGCATGTATTTTCTCTTTCAAGACATTATTTCTTGAGATTATGCTGGAAACTCTGGCTTGAAATATTCATATTCGGAATGCATAACTTTAGAATGCAAAGTATTTCTGATGAAAATCTCTTCTATCACAAAATTTCATATAAAGCTACGCATTTTCATCCTAGACACATAAACAGCGTATGCCAGTAATATTGTCGACAAACAAAAAATGCACTTTACATATTTAGCGGCTGAGAGAGGCAGCTTCGCTAATGGAAATCCCTTTCAGCTATATATAATTTTTTACAAAATTTCATAAAAAGATGGAGCTGACCTTACAACGGCTTTCCACGTATGTTAAGCCTCATATCCGCAAAATGACCAACGTTTAATGCAGGAATATAATATATCCCACACTGTGTGCATGCTCTGCAAACGTGGCATAGCGTATGCATAGTATCGACCTATATCACAGTTTTTAATCCAATCCATAACCCTGCTTTGCTTCATAGCTCTGGATCAACTTATCCAGGAAAACTAAGATTATGCAGGACCTAGGGGTGTTTAACAAACCTGTTAGTCAGGGAATTTTGTTATAAGCTAGCAAAATACAGGCTTCTGATTGGTTCAGATAGACGATCACGGATAAGACATATTGATGCAGCAGATGATGTGTGCTAAAATTGCGACATGTAGATTTATACATGTAGTACAAGTACGTAACTCTGAAATGTGTACATTGTACAGTGTATGATTCCAACACAGATAGCAAAGTACATACGTAATAGCAATGGCAAGTAATAGCAATGACAATAGTCAGTAATGGGAGAACATTCGTAAGTAAAACTACCACCCATTAACAGAATATTCATAGAAATTGAAGAGCAAATGACAAACAGCTGAACCAAATACATTCTTGAGTACTAGACAAAACACTTTAGCAAAATAATTTTTTCCATTCATTCGAGGTAATGTAAAAAAAATCTCATTTATATTCCAGAACTGCTGGAAACTTTGCACAGCAATTCCACAAATAGAGGAAAGGAGTATGAATGCAGACAAACATTGACCACAAACTCACTGGAAAGTTTTGATCATTCAATTAACATGCTCGTAAACATGTCAGATTATCAAAATACTATATTTATGGATCAAAATTACTAAAAGTTGTAGGCATGGTGATAATAATTCTGGGCAAAGAGCCAATAGGTCACCTGTAGGCTAGTCAAAGAGTTTGCAAAAAGATGCAGCCAAATTTACAAATGTTATGACATGGGAACATGAAATACAAATTACCGGCCAGAAAAATAACATTGATCGGATCAAATAGCGCCGTATTCATTACAGGAATTCCTCTACTGATATTCTGCACAGGAAATATAAAACATATGCAGGAATAACATTAACATTTTTCTTCCCGTCTGAATAAGTGAGCCAATCTCAATTTTTAATGTTGAGCAAAGTAAACTACAAATATTATTCATTCTTGATATTATATTTGCATTTATCAATTGTGATCTTGGCGGAAGTTCAGAAGCGCCAGATCAACTGTGCTCCATCCTTTCAAACATTGAAAACTAAACAAGATCTTAACAACTGTCCTTTTGACATCTTTTGATACGGCGTGACCGAGGATGACCCCTACAAACTTCCAAATTGTGAGCCAGAAATGTTAGTGAAAGCCAATGAATTTTAATAAAAACAATGCTCAGAAGCACCAGATCAACTGTGCTCTATCCTTTCAAACATTGAAGACTAAACAAGATCTGAACAACTGTCCTTTTGACGTCTTTTGATATGACACGACCGGGGATGACCCCTACAAACTTCCAAATTGTGAGCCAGAAATGTTACTGAAAGCCAATGAATTTTAATAAAAACAATGCTCAGAAGCACCAGATCAACTGTGCCCTATCCTTTCAAACATTGAAGACTAAACAAGATCTGAACAACTGTCCTTTTGACGTCTTTTAATACGACGCGACCGGGCATGACCCCTACACACTTCCAAATTGTGAGCCAGAAATGTTACTGAAATCCAATGAATTTTAATAAAAACAATGCTCAGAAGCACCAGATCAACTGTGCTCTATCCTTTCAAACATTGAAGACTAAACAAGATTTGAATGACTGTCCTTTTGACGTCTTTTGATACGACGTGACCGGGGATGACCCCTACAAATTTCCAATTTGTGAGCCAAAAATGATACTGAAAGCCAATGAATTTTGATAAACAATGTATCCATGAGCATATCCTTCTGGCCGGAGTTGCAGGATACATGCATGTATAAAAGTTTTAGAACTTCCCTTCATCATGCTAAAAATGATGGCTCTCTCTCTCTCTCTCTCTCTCTTCCTCTCTTCTTGTACTCTATTGGCAGCAGTAGGTCGACAGATTGGGGGGGGGGGGGTTCAAAACCCTCAGACTACTTAGAAATATGAGTCTCACGTTCATGAGCACCAAATGCTGTATGATAAAAATATATTATTCCGTATTCTAAACATTCAACACCCAGGCCTAGGAAAGGCTTACATGTACATTCAAAACCATGCACTAATGGAGGTGGGGGAGGGGCTTGTGCGCCTGAACCCCAAACGCCCTTGCAATGGCAATTCATGTTCATGAAATTACCTGTATATGAAGTATTATTAAATCATAATTCTTCATGATGCACATAAATGTACAGCTATCAAACAGTACACTCAACATCCATCACTCAGCAAGGCTTCGATTCACAACCACGCACCAGGGAGTGGGGAGGGGCACACCAAACCCCCCTACCCCCTTGCAATGGGAATTCATGAACAATGTATCCAACATTATTAAATCATAACTCTCCATGCTGCACATAAATGTATAGCTCTTATTCAACTCCAAGCCCTCGGCAAAGCTTAGGTTCAAAACCAAGCACCTGGCAGTCAGGATATACACATACATGTAGAATCAAGTACAAATATATTGACATACGTACAGAACGAACTCTTTCAATTTCTGCCCTATTCATCTGTTTTATAGGGCTGTCTGAATCAAAACGGACAACACAATGGACTGAATAGCTGTATTCAATGGCATAGAATGGTGGGCTTTGATGATGATTGATGATTTCAATTTATTGATTGCAACCAAGCTCAAATTACATACAGACAAAAATGATTGTTTGTCTCTCATCGGAAGGGATATAATTGTATACACAAAAGTAAGCCTGTTAAAGCTCAAATACATGTATACATGTAGTTTGGGTTAGGATCACTAATTTGAAAAGGGGTACATAATGTACATGGAGGCAGGCACTGTAATCCAGGTGCATAATTTCCAGTTCATCTCTAATAATAATATGCCATACTTGACAACCAATGAAAGTTTTCACCAATTGCTATGAAGGTCAGTGTACCTCAGTACACCTCAAAATGTAGTCCTGAGACATTTTAACAGAACATACAATTGCAAATCTGTGTGTCATGGCTCATCATTAAACATGTCTTGAGTTTCCAATGATAAATCCTGCACAAAAGGTATTCCTCCAATGGAATATCTAGCAAATTTGCAAATTGTTGGTAAATACAGACAAAAATCAAACATAGATTTTCATACACTGATCAAGGACATTTCATTCATTCTTGACTTGAGTACGAAACTGAACCTAGAACTATGTCCATGGTATGAAACTAAAACGTGTCATCTGTTGTCTATAAATATTGTAAAAAAGGCACAAAATGTAGACAATTTAATTGCAAAAACAGAAGGTTCCAGCTCACAAGCTCACAAGGATGAGGGATCACACCTCGCAATTCAAATATTGAATTCTGAAAAAATCATTCATTTGGGCTATTCATCTCGTAGAGACCAAAACCGACGAAACAGCGGATGATGAATTGCTCACATGAATGTAAACATTAAAACTCTGCTCAAGATTGCTTCCCAAGAATGAAAAACCTCTTGATGAAATGAAATCCACATTTCAGAAATCAATAATTTCAGAAATGCTATTCTTGATTTGAATTTCTGATTGGGACATCTACAGTGTATTACAACTGTATCTTATTCGTGAGCAAACAATAGAATGTGATTTTCAGAATTCATTAGAATAGGCAGAACCAGACTGGCAGGATCAATTTGTCGATATACATATAAGACTGAAACTGATAAAGTCATTAATAATGTGGGATATCAATTGCTATTTGATATGTAATAAAAAAAATGAATTAAATGTTTCAGAAATCATTAATTTAGGCAATTTAATTCCTGTTTTGAGGATAAAGCCTATAAAATTTATGCCTGATAACTATTGTCTACATGCAGAGCAAATAGAGAATGCAAGACTGTATTGGAATGACGGCCGCAGACTGCCTCTTTCTCAGCGAACACTTGCCGTTTGTTTGTTGAGAAATATTGAAGTAGAGTCAGATGGTGGGACGGCCGCACGAGCAGCACGTTGGCTTCTGATTGGCTGAGCCCTATCATGTGATGCTCCAATGTAGACATGCATGCTTTGTCAATTTGCAAGACATTGAAATGCATTTGCCAATCATGTACCGGGTGTTAAATGGGAACCATCATGGAATCCAAAAATGACTCGACAACCAAAATTGGAAAAATTGCAAAAGCTGGGATACTATTGAAGCATAATTGTATCATGCTCAACCCCTTTTCTGATGCATGGAAATATTTCAAAGTACACCAAAAAGAATATTTATAATTCTCATACAGCGTGTCAAGTGATAAAATATTCTTTCTGAGAATACCTATATTCAGGATATAAGCACTGGTACTGGGGCCTGAGTTGTGACTCCAAATTTACATCATAAAGCTAGATTGTTTTCACTGGCACAAGCCTATTAAACAGTACACTCATTTAGGATTAGAAATTTAAAACCTATTGTAATATAGGTATACCAGTAATATACATCCAGATTATTACGAAAGCCTACAGGCATTGTATGCATGTACAATGTACAGGAATGCCAGCTGCATTCTGCATCCATTTTCAATAATTCAATGCGTATACTGCACTGGCAGACATACAAGCTGCTAAACCATACCCTATGGCACTCAACCACAATTGAACAATGTGGTCGAAATTCTCTGGAATGGTTTAAACACAAAAAATCTTTAGAGAAAATCTTTACAGAAGCACTGGCTGAGTCTCCACCACATAAAAACCCAAATCCTCTATGCAATAGAAGCTAGGATAATGAATGCTTGGTTTAAAAGCATAGAGACGATGGGGGATTTCTGTCATTCGAGGGCCGCTGCATGCATTGAGCCTTTATGGAGGCCTACAACACAAGAACACTGTTAATTCCGATTGATTATCGATGCACAAGAGCGTGGTGCTTCATCCACAGCCAGCAAGCATTCATGCTATGTGTGCGAGGAGTAAACCCGGCTCACAATGCCCGCTGTTTGACCGGAGCTATTCAGGGTTGGAGAGTGGGGGTGATCGAGGGGTAAAGGATGGATGGGAATGGCCCCAAGGTGTGGGGGAGTGGGTCCCTTCATCATGGAAGGGGACAAATGAAACCAACCTGACAAGGCTTGGGGTAGTAAAAACCACAAGATTCCATACAGGCATACATAAAACCCAAAGCTCAATAAACTCCTGCTACGAAAAGTGCAGAGAATAGGAAGAGGCTTAGAGGATTTTGTAACAGTCAATATGGATTGGGAAGACTATTGTACCCATTTCCAATAATTCAAGGACAGTAAATCTTCCCCTTTCAGTTTCATTCTTCCATACTTTCTGAAATAAAGCATGATCAAAGTAGTTTTTATAATGATTCAGTCTTCACAGCAGGATTTCTTTGCCATGAAAGCTACCCCTGATACGACCCTTTCACTTTCCATTTCAACACACCCATCTCCATGGGATGGAGAGAGGTAAATAGATGCAAATTTTATGCGTGCTCTACATGGATGCATAAGGTTGTTCTTGATAACCCAGAAGCTTGCGCAAGGCTTGCCAGACATATCAAAAATCCATGCAAACTGGATTCATAGTATCTTACATGTAGCGAAATTGTTACTTGTTGGTTTTAGGAACACCACGATACTACATTCTTAGGGGAGAAATATGCAAACATTTGAATCCAACTGGCCTATTTAGTTCAACTCATTCATCCAGTCTCTTCATGATTTAATGAGTATAAATTAGTCTAAATGGCATGCAGGAATGCTTATATTCTCAAAGCATTACGGCTTTTAGCATGGAAATTCAAAATAAGAAGGAAAGTATCAGACTGGACCAAAAACAAGCCAACAGGCTCCATACGATTATTTCTTCATAATCACAAGCAGATTCTGTAAGCTAGTTTCTGTAATTTCTAAATGGGGGTTGGGGTGGAGGGCTACAAGAAAAATAATCTACGTGCACAGCCTCAATGCATTGGTTACTTATTGAAAATAAAAGCCAGCCCTCCCCCCCACCAAAAATATATAGCCATCGTTCATAGGTAAAGTGCTCAGAGTCAACACTATTCAGCCGATGTGGTCAATGTACAGGGTCAATGTGATTGTTATTCCACTCAAAACGAACCATTAAACATATCAAAACTAAACGCAATATGAAATATGACTCTTACATGGTTTTGATACGATTGCCAACACGTCCATTGGGCAGATTTCAAGTGCACTGTACACATCCAACACCGATGGAGGACAAATAGAAAGAAAAGGACCACTACAAATCGGCCTGGATTACCAAAGAGCGATTGGTTCCAAGTTTCGAGCATGGAGAGATACGATAAACCCGATAGATGCCTATCTAAGTTTCCTTCCGGGGAGCTCTCGGTTGAGACGCTCCAAGAAAATAACAAAGTACTTGTAAGACACAGAAGATGGGCAGGCGGTGCAAAGACCACAACACATTTACATTTTGTGGTGTGGGTACATGTAGCGGTAGAATCGAACCCTGGATAACAGGGGATGCACAAGGGGGTGGGGCAGGGCCTGCATATCCCAGTACATACATATTCATCCTAGTACGTACATATTCATGAATTTATACATCCCAAGGATGTACTGTAGTCTACGTTGCAAACTCAAAATTCAAAATGAACAGCTGAAAAAGAATATCAGTATCAAACTTATAATTTTGCGATAATAAAATACTCAGAACTAGCCATGCCATGAAACATTATTCCTAAATGAACAGCCTGTACATGTAACTTCCATTACTTTTTTGAAGTACAAATAGCTACATGTACATGTATGAGCTTTCAAAAAAGTGACATGAAAGTGCATCATATGATATTCTGCAATGAGAACCAATAATGGCACTGAAAAATAATGAAAAAATGGATGTTAAGTGTATCAAAGCAAATGACTTGATAATTAGAAACAAAGCACAGAATAGACTACTTCTATCAAGGCTTCTGCAAGCAATACATGTAGTTTCATGAACTCCCTATCTCATCTCTGATTGCCTTGCGGTAAGGTACGTATGAGATGCATGTTTCATGTTGTACATCGAGAACACCAGGCGTGTCATCGACAATTTCCTCTCCCCGATGTGATGTCTTCATGTCCTCAATATTTCGAGGCTGGCATAGTCTCTCTGTGTCTCTCTCTTTCTCTCTATGTCTGTCTCTCTCCCTGTCTCTACCTCTCTTTCTCAGTCTCTACCTCTCTTTATCCGTCTCTACATCTCTTTATTCGTCTCTACATCTCTTTCTCTCTTCTACTGCTTCGTTCCTCTCTGCATCCTATGCTCCCATGCTGTCTCTATAGTTATTTCTTCCGACAATGTATGGACTTTACAGTGGATCTAGATTTTGCCTACAGTGTATAGGTCAATGGCTATACCAAGCAAATAACACAACTCTACTTATATATCAGCTATTTTTTTCTTTTTGAGGGGAGGGACAAATTTTTATAAAATACAACCTCTAATTGCTCTAACATATCCCCGATCCCCCCTCCCCCGGGCAATAGGCCTTCTTCAGGGCTAAACCCGTCCCCTTGTTTTTGACAAGTGTGATAGAGAGTGTGCACATGGGCGTGTGGTGTGTCAATGTCCCCCCCCCCCACAACTAAAAAACATGCAACACTGCCTGTCCTGTCCTGTTCTATTTTATAAAATAAAAAGTTGTTTACAAGCGATCCAAACATTACAGCTGCTGAGTATACCAGAGTACTTTGCAAAGGTTGTTCAGGGAAGCACAGATGTTACCCCTGACGCAATCATGTGACAGAACGACAGAGAGCGACGCCTGTCCTGTTTAGTGTCAATTGAGGACATGCTCATTAATTATAGTCTAAGTAATGGAGGCTTAATGTATCCTCCACTATGTGAATCACATAGAGATGGAACATTCATGTGACGCATAATCATTTCATGTTACAAATGGATGTGACACACAGAAGTGTGTTAATAACTTTATGTGACTAACTGCTAATTCGGACAAAGCATGATGCTAAGTGTTCGCTAACAGCTGTCACATGCAATCAACATGTACAGGTACTTTTATGTTCTAGGCCTACCCCCATGTTCAGAAATAACATGGTTTATTCTGAAACTCAACAAAGAAATTATGTATCATGTACATGTAACTTACTGAGCATTTCAGAAGTATAAGTGTAGTATCATCTCATCTAAAGTGTACAACATGGAGTGATGTTTCTGACTCTCACATTTCACCCAGAGGGTGGTGGTTAGAGACCCATAAATGACATAAATTTCCTTCAGCAAGAAATTTATCCACATTATGCCATACTCAACCCAGGTGAGGCAAACGGGCACCTGTTAGGAAGAGTCATTAGTTGGCTCAAGCAAGGGTAATGATGAAAATAGGCAACTTGGGCACGGGTACATGATACAGTACCCGAGGTGTGTTACCCTTCATGACTCTGCTAATTCAGACAAAGCATGATATTAACTGTTCGTTAACACAGCTGTCACATGTACACGTATGACGTATTAGATAACGAATTTTGGAATTTAGTAAATTCAATTACCCAATTCAGAGTAGGTAAAGAGTTTATTCAATGGAGAGAATTATATTGTAGCTGATTTGTTTCTAACTTCTAATCAATTATTAAAAGTGACAGAAGAGATAAAAAATGAACAATTTGTATCCGTTTGTAACATTTCCCGCAAAATAAATTACAGTAAAGACAAAAGCAGCTTTTGCTATTTTTAGTGACCATGCCATAAACAATCTAATCTAGATGAAAAATCATCATGCTTTAATCAACATAACTGTGCATCAATATAACAAACTTTTATGTCTGTGATTTCATAGTGAACATGTGACACAAAGGAAATGCAATATCGTCATCTCGCGACATAAAAAATTGGATGATTCCAGCTACATCAGCACTTTCAAATCTAATCTCATAGAATCTAAGACATAGGAAGGAATCGTCTGACAAGAAATCTTCCAATAAACTTCACCAAAGTTTGATTATGGGCGCAGCATAAAAGTGAATTTAGCACCATATGTATTTAGGAAATCGTTGTCTGGTTTGTAAATCACGTTGACCTATTTTTTGTACATTAAATGCTGCAATCTTTGAGCTTTTCACTGGTACGTAACCCCCCCCCCCCCCCCCCCCCCCCCCCCCCCCCCCCCCCCCCCCCCCCCCCCCCTCCCCACACACCTTGGACTCATAGGCAAGCTCTGAATAAAGCGTATGTGACCTTCCTGTGATAATCCCGTAACACATAAATCGATTATGAAATGAATCATCAAATACTCATCACAATTCACAATTTTGTATTTTAAGCTTTGATACTGAAAGCAATACGTAACTCACTTTCAGTTTGGGGTTGTCGTCATGAACAGAATCGTCTGTCATCAAAGCAATTAGAAAAATGCACGATGGAAACCATGACAAAAATCATATGAAATGCGATAGGGAGACACATGTATGGGAAGATAGCTTCAGGCATAGAGGTGCACTGGAGACAAGTTTCAGACCAGCTGAGCCGATGAAAAGAAATAATTCACACAGAGCTTCCAATGAATTTAAAGTACATGGACACATGCGCTCGTTTATTTCTCCATGCAGCGTCATGCATTGGAAATCTCCTGGATTTCATCACATGCCATTAGCGCATTCCCTCCCATGATAATACAGCTCTACTGCCAATCCACACTGGTAATCTCTTTATGGGATTGAAGGGGTTAAAGGAAAGGTAGCGAGACTCCTTCCAGGCCATACACCTTGTGGGCGTGACAGTGAATGCACTTTCGTGAAAGGTTATCGCGAAGGCCCTGTGCGTGTGTGCCACTGGGCACATGCCTTCTGTAGTAATTTGAGAGACTCTAGCTCAATGGCAAGTTTCAGATCTAAAGAGATTTCACCAAGACAGATTACCTTTCAAGTCGGGGCTCCGTGCAGCGAAGAGATGGCTCAGGACCCCTTTATGACGCACACACAAGAATGTGGCAAATTGGAGCTTCATTTTGGAACACGAGAGAGTAAAATAAATGGGGCTGTTGTCTTGTGTGCAGGAGAGAGGAGTGCTGGGGCATAGTGAGAGAAGGGGGCAAAGATGAGAAAATTCATGAATTACGCCATCCCCCTCCCCCTTTGGAGGCCAAAAAAGCAGATCTGCAAATTTCTGAGACCTACATGTAGGGGGTGTTGTTTGAAAGTTGCAATTGATCGGAATGAAAAAATCACAATCATTGTGTCAGGCACGTCTTGTTAGAAGTGCATTATTACGTACGGATGAAAATGCGTGTTCCAATTTGCAACTGATTTGCGATCAATTACAACTCTGTAGCAACACCACCCTAGTCATAACTACTAAAGGGGAAAAATAGGATCCACCTAAAATTAGCTTTGTTTTGGTTTGATCCTGTTGTTATTTTGAAGGCATATGTGACTTCAAACAGCATGTCAGAACCAATGCAACATCTGTATCATTATGATAGAACATGTGTAAACATCTCGGTCTAGGACCCCAGACTGTAATTGGGATCAGGTTATAAATTTGCGAGGCCATGGCCAAGTCAAACCAAGTAACCAAACCTAACAGATGAGCTACAGAGCAACCTCAAATCTAGTCCTCTCTCTCTATTCCTCGTGGATGTAAACATGAGAAAGATAATGAATGAGGGGGGGGGGAGCTACATTGAGAGGGGCTACATTGGGGTAGGGGTGGAGCCGCAACTTTTCTGGAATTGGAACCAGATTCTGCCTACATATTCTCCTGTTGACCAGATAACAAAAGAGAGAGGCAAGAAGGGTTTGATATATATCATACTCTCAAAGCCCCCCCCCCCCCCCCCTCTAGCTCCTCCACTGCCCGTTCCCCTGGTGACCCTCTATGCCCCTCCCATCCAGCACTCCCAACTCAAAGTTCTTCTTGAATATCCACATGAGGATGATGCGGGTTTGAAGGGGGAGGGGGATAAGGGTTATCTACAAATTGCACAAAATACGAATCAAACACTGCACACAGGGGAAGAGAGGCAGAAGGGCTTGAAAGCAGATGAACACAACTCTTCTCTAATGCAGAGCAGATTTGATGCCTAAAATCAAGCTCCTCCTACATATATGCCCCCTCCCCCTGATGACCCCCTAATACCGGCAGATTGTACCCCTCCAATCCAGGGCTCTCCTCCTCCGTTCCCCTGCGATGAGGTAACATAAGCTCCGGTAGAGCAGAGGGGCTATAATGTATGGGAAAGTGACCCGGTCTATCAACCTTCCCGCTGAGATAGGGTTTAGAAAGCCCCCAGGAAACGGGATGTCTTCTTGTCCTTGTAACAGCGAGGAGGCGCTTGCACTTTTCGTCCAAAGCCAAAAAGGAGGACAGACGACTTGAATATTGATAAGAGATGCGAGCATTTATCGTGAACGAGACCGACATGCAGTGTAGTGTAGGAAGGCCTGCTGTGGATCACGTGCACACAAGGAACGTACAGTATGGGGTGCTATAAAAGACATAGCTCATGTACTGTAGGCTATTCTACATGTTTGGCTTGTTGATAAAGATGGTATAGCTGGAAAATGATGCTATCAAAGTGGATATACAGTAGTATCATCAATAAGCCTGGCATGCACAGAACCTTCATCTATGTACATGGACGTAGAATTAGCAATCTACAGTTATTTAGAGAGTGGGAAAACTATAAGTACTAGACCTACTTGTAAAGAGTAGCGCTTACAGAAGGGGGTTTCATGAAGTCTATCATAACGATAAATTTAACAATAAACACTCATTCTCCTTCAGTTACTATAGCAACAGTCCAAAGAATTGCTTTACATCCAATCAAAATCAATTGTTTCATTGGATTAGTCAGTGCTGACTAAATTGTCACTTCAACATTCTCCATCAAAATCGCTCTGTGTCTCAGACTTTACCTTCCTCATAATGAATTTCATGTGGGACTGGATTATCTGTTGAAATTATATTATTTGCAATAATAATTTGTCCCCTATATTAAACGAAGGTCAAAGGACGGAAGCTTTTTTTCCTAATATCATGGGCATATACAGTATGGACATCATAAAGTTAGCAGTGTCCCACCATTAACCAAATGCCTATGTAAAACACAAGCATTTTCGATGGGAAACTTTCAACGTCATTTCAGTCCAGAATGTAGTCTACATGTACGCCTTATTGCATTCAGGTTGCAAGTTCAATGCAACACGCTAAAGTATGGTAAAAAACAAAAACAAGTAGGACTATGCTTAGTTTGGTCCAGTCCCTGCTCCGCTAATGCAGACCACAACTCATTTCAGTTCTGTCTACTTTTGTTCTGCATAGTCCCACTCATATATAATGATGAACACATGTTCGATGGGTCCAACACATGGCAGTCCTCGTCACACAATGACCTAGCCGATCGGGGCAGGGGCTTTCTAATTGTGACCTGCTTTTCGAATTGATGATTTCCTGGGGAGAATGGGGGGTCAGTGGGAGAGCAAACCCAAGAAAATGGGGTTTGCCTGTTCCTTCGTACAGCCTCGGGTGAAATATCAGTTACACACTGAGGCAATTGAAATTAAAACAAAACAAAATACACAGCCAATTATTGGTGTTGTTGTACACCCAACTCTGCATGATAGCGCTCAAACTACATGTAGATGATGGGAACTAATCACTAGAACATGTACAGCCTGTAATCATGAAAACACAAACCCATCACTGATGATTTCCTTCAAATTGGAATAAGTGAAAATGGGACAAGAGTGATAAAAACTGGACTTGGTTATTAAAGATCTCCCATGAATCTGGAGTTCGAAAATGGCCTAACTATAATGGAAAATAAAATGGATTTTTACAAAACACACTGACTAAATAAAGATAAACAAAGCTGAAGCGTGAACAAAAATGCATCTCCAAAGTTCAAAATCACAAACAGATATGTTTGCACTCCCAGCTGAAGAATAATAAGACCCCATTCACAAGCTATATATTTCACATCCTGTTCAACTCTTTCACTTGAGCTGGACAAAGGGGGTCTGAATGCACAGACTAGAATGCAAACATTGTGCATTTATACTGCACTTCCCTGTACACAGAACCATACTGGTAGGCAGAGAGGGGCAGGAACGATCCCATATTTTTAGGGGGAAATCGCAATCAACCCCACTCATCTGGACCAGTTGTATTTCCGAGCATCCAAATTGGATGAGGAAATGCTTGTTGATTAGCACTAGGAAATGTGTTACAACAGGAAGGGGCAGGGAGAGGAAGTTTATAGGTAGCTGGTAGGACCAAAAGGCTACCTTGCTTTACAAAGAAATCATCTTTGTTCAGGTTGTTCGCCTGTAGAGATGGTCCAAGTGTTGTGGTGCTGATAATATAGTAATAACATTATCCACATCCTAATCAGGGGTTGATGGATTAGAGGGTGATTGATTTTGTACAATTATCATCAAAGATCTTATCATTTTGGTGTACTATATATCAGATTGCATCATATTCTTTGAAACTTCCCCACATTTTACTGGGAAATAACCTCTTTTTATTAAAGGCTAGCAAGCTAGCTGAGGTGTGATTGTACTGAGAATGGAATAGTGATATCAATGAACAAATCAATAAATCATGAATGAAGTTGATTATATTGATTTTCAGGAACAAAAATGAAAAGGCCAGCGGCTTCCTCATTCAAGTGTAGTCCCTACATACAGTGTAATTATACATGCCAATCAATGCTTTCCCTTTTATGGGTTACTACTGTACATGTGACATTTGTCATAAAATTTCTCATATATTCAGAGAAAATTTAAAGAATCAAATAGATATGCATGCAAAATTAAACTAAAATCATATTTCAGCCGATAGTACTGCATGTTGGTGTGAAAGTGTTCTAAATATTTTGTCTTTAAATACATATTCAACGCTTTACCAATACACTGTGCTGCATGTATGACAAGAAGTGTGATATGTATGTGTACAGATTTATGCAGATACCCTACCCATAAACACATGCTTTCATTACCATCCTCCCTTTGTCTTTAATCCCACAAGCCTCATTTGACATACTGCTGCTTCCCTCCCTGCATGCATGTGTTATGGTTCGCACCCGAACCAGCCTTTTTTCTCTCCCTGCTGGCCGAGGGGAGCTGTCCAATTATGCTATTTTCAGCCGCTTCCAGATCAGGCATGGATGCTGGTTAGGAAATTGCAAATGCAGCGGGAGCAGCTGAGATATATGGGCCCAGTGCACACTTGATAGCGAAGCCATAAACTAGAGTTTCCCCCCATATGGGGAATGGAGGATGACGACCAAGCAACCGTGTTTATGCGGATACACTGCACG
Source organism: Temnopleurus reevesii (assembly GCA_036244855.1). Taxonomy (NCBI): domain Eukaryota; kingdom Metazoa; phylum Echinodermata; class Echinoidea; order Temnopleuroida; family Temnopleuridae; genus Temnopleurus; species Temnopleurus reevesii. Next base: position 142,651 of record BQKZ01000369.1, read on the forward strand.
CTAACTGCGTAGTAAAGTACTGTACAAGGCTTCAATATGTATACTGTAGTACTGTATGTTTGCCAACATGAAGATTTATTCAAAATATGTCATGCATCTACGTAAAAGCGATTAGAATCAGTAAAATACAGACTTATAGTACTTAGACAATGAGTAAAACTATACTTGATCATGCGCACATATATACTAGCACTGGGAAAAAATATGTGCAAACTAGAATATTTTAAACTCATATTTATCATATCTGTGTCAGGTCTTCATAATAAATCTGTTGATGAAGCATACACTGTACATGAAACTATGGAGTAAATGCAATTTCATTTGGTTCAAATTCCTATTTTGCAATAAAATGTGTACATTCATGTAGGCATATGTATGTAGGCCCTACACACTAACATTTCTTAAAGCTAAATGACACACAAATCATTCAGATGCTTTGTGATAAAATATTTTTCTTGCATACCATAGGAACTCATTATTCAATGGCAAAAAAAGTCTGGAATTCCAAATGCACAAGAATGCAAATTGTACATGTACAATTAACATGGTGTAGGCATTTGTTTCTATTTCCATGGTGTAGGCTTGTAAAGAGCACACAACATCATCCCAGCGGAGGAATGTGGCGTCTATTCTCTAAACCAAACTACAACTTCCTTGCATCAATGCATGACTACAAGCCTGAATCAGCCTCAATATATTGGCATTCTCTGGCGACTTTCATGACCGAATCACATTCTTTTTTCGACTCCAGCAAGCAAACCACAGCGTCATAAAAAACACACATACGGTTTCTTTCTCTCCAGTACCAATGCCATTACTCGCACAAAGAGGACCAATAAACCGGGATTCATCAGCGTTGAGGATTAAACCTGAAAGCCTGTCCTCCCACATTATATCTATAGACAGAACGGGATTATTGATGACTGGGGTGCATTATCATCAACAGCCCCATAGCACTGGGTGAGACTGAACAGACGTGATGGTGGTGGTGGTAGTAAAGGTTGGCTGTGTTGAGTTTGGTATTGGTGGTGGTGGTTCAGAAGGGCTGGGCCACACAAAACGTGACCACACACAGAATCAATGTTTACCTCTCCTCTGACGGTGCGAGCTACGGGCACCCATTCATGATGGCATCAATTCTATTGAAGGCTCTTGTATTGAGTGCCTCCTACCCTTTACCACAATTCCACAAAATATAGATCCAAATGTATTCTCCGCTACACGAATATAGAGTCACTGTGTGCAATGTATGAATATTCTAAAATGGAGGATTCATATTCTAAGCGACACAAATACGGAGTCAATGTTGAAAGCTACAACATACACAATTTTCTAAAAGGGGAAGATTCATACACATACATGTACATATTTTTGTCGTTCAAAATAGCGACAAGATTCTCCCATAGTTCAAAGCCTACATCATTCTAGCCCCTCATGTGGGCTTTGAATCGATAGCATACAAGAGCAAAATCAAGAGTACATTTCAGTCTTTCATTCCAATGAATGGTCTTTGAATTCGACTGCATGAACTGGATTAAATGGGGACCATTCAAGTGATTCAGAAGCATTGACGTCAATCTATAAATTGACATGATGTCCATAAAAAGGATAATATCTCTGCATTCTCTATTCAGAAATGGGAGTAAATATAACATGGATTGAATATGACCCAACAATGCAGACATTACATGAATGACTGAAAATGTTAAAAATTGCTCATTGAGTGATATCGCCACAATAATATTTGAGCATTCCAAAGGAAAATTGCAGATCTACCTCATTTCACATCACAACACCAACTTCAAGAGACAATAATGCCATAGTTTTAATACATGTACATGTATTAATATTACTATGAAAATACTGAGGAATGTTACTACTTCAGTAATCAATTAAGAATCATTCAGGGAATGATTTTCCTGATATCGCATTGAAATTTGCTATACATTTTAGCATTATTTAGCACGATACTAAATATATTTTGTGTAGCAACTTTTTCACATAGAACTCTATAGTAAAGAATTGAAAAAGGTTCCTCAATGTCTAAAACTGCTGATCAAATTATGTGAAAAATAAAATTATTCCCTGATTATTATATATTGATGAATATGAAAATACTGGGGAATATCATAGAACTTTCAATATTACAGTCACAGAGCTTTAATTCTCTGTGAGCTGTAAAAGGTCTTTATCATAGTCCTTGTTTGGAGTATAAACCCCAAAGTGTGCTCCAGCTATACAAACTTCCTCTACTGGTGCCAGCACTCCTTCGCATTGCTTTCGCATAGTGCTTTCGTATCCACCAGAGGGAAGAGATAAAACCCAAAGCGAATGCTGGTCAGGGTTGATTGTGGTAGGAGATCAGTCCTCGTATCATCTGGCTCTAGAACTTTGAAGGAAGTATACTGCCTGTTTGGCCGCATGCATACTGCATAGGCTAATATTTTAGCAGGGCTCGCAAGGCAAGTGCTGTCTGTGCCCTCTTTGCTTGCCATGGTGCCTTTCAAGATTTTCTACATATAGTTCTCTATTGTTTTGCCTAGAGTTGAAAAGTGCCCTTCATCAACATTACATAGTACCATGTATATGATACTTTGGCAAAATCATACTTCCAGCCCTGTTTTAGCATACAAAACTTTTACTGAATTCTGATCTGTTTGCATACATGTAATAGCTAGTTTTAATTGTTTCATACATATTTTAAAGATCTCTACACACATATGTGTATTGTATGGTAGCAAAGTTCATGAAAATACATGTACATCTACAGCAAAATTTTTAGCCAGCATGCGATATAACGAACAAAAGTACTACTACATCTTGTACACTTAACTAGTACACTATGCCGGCCCACCGAATCTGTATTGTATGCACGTCTTCATTAAGAGTGAACACAGTGTGCTGATAAAAATGTTACTTTCAATTCAAAGTCTTGATTTGCAATTGATTGGAAAATTTCTTGCTGTGAAAGACCTTTTTGTTATGAGAAAAACAATGAATATCATCTGAATCACAAGGGGGCTTTGACAAGAGCCTTGTGAGTGCAAGACATCAGACAACTTATTGAAAACTTTGCAATTTTTTAACACATGTTATAACTGTATCTGTGAACTTGTCGCTATGGCAGATTAAGGCAATGGCCCCCAGCTGCCAAAGAATCCTGACGAATGGTTATTCATCGACGGAGGAGGGTAGAAGAGCCTCGCCTGCAGAGCTGTCAAACCCAGCTTTACAGGTGAACCGCTTTACAAGAAGGCTCAGCTAAAAATAAGGAATTTCCTTTCCACAACTTTTTTATTTATAGGATGGAAGGGGTTAGTCCTGCCGAGGTATTTCGTTGTCACTTCATGACACACACACCCCTTGCGTTTGCACTCTGCAGCTTGGAACCAATATCCTTCCTCCTTAACCCTGCCAATCCCAAGATGTATAATGATTCAATGGGATAGGGAAGTCCTGGAAATGCAAGGGTTAATGCCAACTGCACATCATCAAGGTGTGGGTAATCTTGTTTTAATTAAGATGACACTGCTTCATCCATCACTGATTACCAAGATCTATCTCAAGATGATATCATCCAAAAACCTTAATCCGCCTCTATTAGGCTACAGGTTCATCGAGGTGTCAGGAACTCTCCTCTTCTGATACATGTCTCACCTCACATCATTATGTACTCCTTTCCTAAGCGTAAACTGAATGTTGGCAACGAAAGGGCATCATAGTCCAGCATTTGCACGAGTGCTAGAATACATGTACAATATACGGTACATTTTGTACCTGGAAATACTGTACAAGGTGTTAGATAGATAATAGAAAAGACTTTGTAGGACTTCACAAATATGATAATATCAGTTACTTACATGAATTTTTTTCTTCTATATTTTCCACATTTCTTTGGTGAAAATAAACCAAAGTTCACGATAGCTCCTAATATTCAAAATAAATTTTCTGCTCCATCAAATATCTACCTATAGTCTGTATTTCTTACACTCAAAAACCTACAATGAAACAAAATTATCTTTTTCTACATTACATAAAGTACAACCGAACATGTACATGTAATTTCTTCCAATAAGTCATGGCATCCCACTAGGAAATCGTAGATTTGTATTTTAAAGTTTAAAGCCAGCCTAAATCGAAACAGATCTCGCAGCGATCCAACCCACAATCTCCCCCCAAACCTGCACAGATTCCTAATTCAAACCAAACAGAGGTCGCACCCACACCACATTGGCCTCGCCACAGGAACATCATAGCAAGAACAGCTGTACGACCTTGTCATTGGGCGGCTCTGGGGCAACCAAAAACCAAGAGGTGATATTTCCTTCACTCATTCTTAGGGCCAACCAGAAGATTATCTATCTAAAATGATGCTACATGTACATCACTGCTGGGTAAAATCATACGAGAATTCTTATCCATATTGCCATTTTTTAGTATATTGTCCTGCTACAGATTTTTTTATTCCATAAGGGAAAATTATGAATACTTGCCTTTCACTTCATGACAAGATTCTTGTGTTAGTTTTCTTTTTTTATGTGTCTGTATGAACTCATGCCAAAAGCTTGGCTTGGATACATAAAGAGGTGTCAACATTTATTGATATTTCCCCTTATGCCAGTTTGATAGCCTCTCTTTGAAGTGTTCTCTGTTAATTGCCATTAAAGTATTAATTCCTAAAGAACCCTGTCAATTGGAGGTCATATCAAAGGCTATCCATTTTCTCAAGATGGAGATTACTTTTACAGATAGTACACAAAAAATGAACACAAAATCAACAAAAATGAACACAAATCAACATGCATACATGAATATGGCCACAGAAAAGTATATTATGTTCAGAACCTCTGACCCTAAGCAAAGATTTCACTTCATACTATACAATAAAGAAGCCAAGCTAGAGGGGAAAGAGAAAATGAAATAAAGTTTCATGCATTAGAGGAAATATGCCACAGTGGGACACTGAACAGAAAGGTTGAGTGAGAAAGTTTCATTCTCAGAAACCCTATATCACGTCACAACAGGCAAATCTCCAATGAGGCGATTAATTTCAAAATGGCATTTGGAGTATGAACACAACCCAGGCCAAAAGAAAACAAGAGCAGATTTTATTATTCCTGCGTCAAGCTTTATCTTTCCTTTTGACTTGGCAACCATGCTATCTTGCAAACTGGAGAAGCAAGAGTAAGTAATCTAGGCCAGTTGGGGATAGGCTTTCTGAAGCAGAAGGAAGAAGAGGGTAAAATATCTGCATGCACAGCAGAGCAGGGAAATGTGAGGCTTAGGCAAAGGGAGAGATTGTCGCGCCAGTAATCAGCCAAAGTAACTTTGCACCAGAGAGTAAATCATGCACGATCACCCTTCATCTAAAGGGGAAACAAAAAATCTCCATAGACCTTGTCAAACCACAGAGAAAGACTAATTTACACACCTCTTGCAGCGAGCATTCATCGAGTAGAGCTGTCGATGGCGACAGCTAAGCTCTGCTTTCAGTCGAGATAGCAGAACAAACAGCGCTGGCCTGTGGGGCTCAGCGGCCCCAGCCTCATAATGGATGGAAAATGCGGGTCACTTCACCGGAGAGCTACGGGCATAGTGCGTGTACACAGTACGCTACAATAGCGCAGAATACACGGGCTTTTCTCTATGTGCATTAGCATACATAAAATCTCCCTCTTCCGCAGCATTCAATCATGTAGGTTTTGCAGCTTTGTGTCTCGGCGAGTAAACAGCCATTAAAGCAATGACGCAATGGGCGTTTAACTGACATTACTATCTACAATATGTGACTAAATTATGCAATTTATGACCAGATGTGTCGTGAAATGAAGAAAAATAGTTGCGCAGAATTGAATGGGAGAATGAATGGGATAAACAGCACACATTCACCGACAACACAAACCGTACGATTGACACACACAGACCATTATGAAACACAAGTTGAAAAAATATGCTTACCGACTTGAAGAACATTTTCCACCGCCCCATTTTCTAATAATCTTACTCCTCTTTGAAAAGGTAACTTCTGATATTCACTTTCGCTCACTGTCGAATAATGGAGGGATGAATACATGCAAATATCCTTTTCATTCCGTGGGAACGACCAAAAAACTATCCTTGTTTGTACAGGTTCAGGAATTCGAGAAAATCTCTCCTCCACTTGCTGAAAAGGAATATTCAGCGCCACAACCTTTGCACTAATGTCCAGTAAAGATTCCGGGCTATATGTGGATCCATTTTCTTTATGTTTCGAACAGTTTGAAAGGCCAAATCTGTGGCCATTCTGCGGTGTAAATTCGCAGCAATGTCGCTTGGCTGCCGCCATTGGGAAAATTATGCGCGGAGATCCCGCCGGTCCGTGGAACTGTACGACTATGCTACCGCTCGAGCCCGACCTCCGATCGCATGTAGAAAAGTGTGAAACACAGACCAACCACGCATGCGCATGTATACTTTGCACTTTAAACACCCTAATGCGCATGCTCAGATCAATTAAGCCTTATTAACATAAGTAAATAACAATAACAATGTGTGCCGCTTCCTGTGAAGTTTGCCGACGTGCGTTCGTCACTGTAGTTGTGAATTCAGACGCGGATTTGAAATCGGAAGTACAGAGGGAAGTCTAGGAAAAGGTTCAAGAAATGAGTTACAACCGCCGATTTTTACCATATGCCTCGGAATCTAACTTGCGCACGGGGATCCAAAAGTAGATCTTCAAAATATTTTACTGTGGACATTGGTGGAAAAGCTGAAGACATTGTCACACATTCTAATTTTGTTACATAACTTTAAAAAAATCCTCAAATAAACATAAAGTGCAAAAAAGAAAAAAATAAATACCGGAACTATCAATATATCTATGGAAATTGGATGAAGTGTACCACTTCTTTATTCCTGCATGTTGCAGTGTAGGTCATCTTTTGAATATAAGCTTTTTGACGCACTAAACGTTGATTTCGAAGCCTGACATTGTCACAGCTTGGTTTATACGATTTAGAGCAGGGCTGATTAAGAGTCTGTTAGTTGAGATTTTTTTTTCATTGAAAACCATGTTAAATAATCCCATAACATTTTCTTGGGCTACAATAGGCTAGAAACACTCTTTATGCGAATTTTCTGTGCAGCTGAATAGATTATTTTACAGGATGACGCTTTTTCAATATAGATATAGTCTATATACTTTCAAGAAACACAAGTAGAATGAGTAATAGAGATGATGGTGGTGGTTATGGGGGTGGTTTCTTTTTATTTTTTTTGGGGGGGGGGGTGGGTATTAGTACGAAGATGGACAATGAAATGCGGAAAGTCTCAAAACTTGGAGGGGCATAGACAGTATTTTCTATCTAAAAACGATTGGGAGTGTAGACCCCCCCCCCCCCCCCCCCGGTCGATGACTGTTGAGTCGTGTTTTTTACACATTTCCAAGCAAATGAAATTAGGATATGATAAGGTTGGTAAACAACTATTTTCTTAGTTGTTTGGAAATGTAAGGTGTACAGCCCAAATTGTCATAACAATACACACTATTTCCATTACGGGGTGCCAGCAAGAAAAATGAAAAGATCCCTGGAGAAGTCTATTGTATGCCCAGACAATTTTCAAACAATTTCAAGAATTTTTCTAAATATTCTTATCTTCTTTTCTTCTTTTTCTTCTTCCTACTCCTCTTCTTCTTCTCATCCTTTTCCTCCTCCCCTCCTCCTTCTGTTCTTTTTCTTCTTACTGTATTATTTTGCTTCTTATTTTTTTTTCTCTTCTTCTCCTCCTTTTCCTTCGTCTTCTCCGTCTTCTTATCCTCCTCCTCCTCCTCCTATTCATATTATTTTCCTCCTCATTCCCCTTCTTTTTCTTTCCCTTCTCTTTACTTACTCCTCAAATTGAAAAAAAAATGGGTTACAGACGAAAGAGGGCGCGATTCCTATTTATGTCATATCCAAAAACACTGCCAGATGGACGATTCTTCCAAAATAAAAGCTCTCCTTTTTTTTAAAGCACGACCATGTGTGCACTGTGCGTAGGGGGGCCTGAGCTTTGGGGGCACGAGCCCCTAGGGGTCAGGATTAGGGGCGCAAACAATCTATGTACACGAGGCGTCAAAATGCTGAGGGGAACGCACAATTTTAGATAATTACTCTTTTTTTTGCTTGTTTTAGTAGGCCTACGCCCGTAAGTTCGGGGCGAAATGGTGCAGAAGGCACAGATTTAGATTTTACATAAACTCGGTCTTATTAATTACCCATGGCCTGATGACAATGGAAATAGAAAGTGGAATAACCTTTTGGTATCTATCATCGACTGAATATTTTTTATCATTATTATTTGAAAAGCTTAAATCATTTTTTACTGTTTTCGGAGAGGGGTGTGATTTCCGCTCGGATTGCTGAATATTATTAGGGCAAATATGTAAACGCATTTCCCTTTAAGTCAAAATCCTTTAGCTTATAATTTTGATTATGTTGAGCCTACATTTCTTTGTAGAATTAAGATCATAAGCATTTTTATTAAATAATTTAAAATATATTTTCATATGGGAGAAATAGTTTTAACAGTTACCATGTCCAAACATTGTAGTATCATCTATTAAAAAAAACGTTAATGATTTCATACATGCATCGAATGGTTCGGTAAAGTTCCTCGCGTGTATAGAGAGAGATGGAGACAGAAAATATTGTTAGCGTATTCTAATACACCGTTTATATCATCCATGCGGGATATACCGTATACCCCGAAAATAAAATAAAAGCGACAAATTTTTATTGGAGTTTGAGGAAGTATTGAGAAAACTCGATAAATTTCATAATCTCAATCCTGATCTTCAGGATTATTAATTGTCTTTCATCTGTTGTGTTTATCTATGATAACAAACATTTTACACTGTATTGCACGTTTCATTCTTTTAGCGGATACCAGGAAGTGAAGGGGGTTTTCTGGATGTGGTGATAACATCCATTCCAGAACTAATTATGTTGGATAAATATATCGAATTCAGACAGGTCTTCTTATAGGGTCATATCAGATGGCGTAATTTTGTAGTAATTATACACGTGAAACCAACGATACACATGCCAAAGCGTCTAAAAACTCTAAATCTGTCATGTACTTTTAATAATTATTTTAATTACAGAACTTTGTAGAATGTTCAGTGAACGATTTACCCCCCCCCCCTCCAATTTTTTTGAATGGCCAAGCTGATGTTTCCATCATAATCTCAAAGAATTTAGTTTAATTTAGGTAAAACAATTTACCAGTACGAAGGGGATGAAGTAAGTTAACGCAAATTCCTATCAGCTTTTCATCAGGGCATTTGAAACAAAACAGAAATAACTTTTCCTGGGATCATACCTACTCCAAATTGCTTAAAATAGAGATGAATTAATTGTTCGTTAAATTTGTTAACACTCAATTATTCTTGGGAAATTATGATTATAGGTTTTCCTTTGCAACTCGATCAAGATTCAATTCGATTTAAAGTAAAAGCGTTCGATTTAGAAGGCACTTGAATGACCTCTGAGATCAAAATTCAATTGCGTAAATAGTTAATTTGATTTGTTCTAATTGCTATGCATTTTCCCATTTCAGCGTGCAAATAAGAGCAATCAAATGAAAAAAAAAGGTATAAGAAGTGTTCTTAAATTCAAACTGAAATCAATCGACCTTCAGATCGGTGGGAAATTAAATGATCACTTTTTGCTGCTAATTTGAATAAATATCCCTTTAAATTGAATTATTAATGAGAAAAAATGATGGTACAAGCGAATGTACGAAATTCTGTCTGATCTGAACATCAATTCGTAAATAAAACTCTGATGAAATTGGCGGGAAAACCTTATAATGACATATTGTAGACCTAATTGTATGCATATTTTCCTTTCTGTTTTCACGAATGAACCAAGAATATGAACACGAGAATATTTGGCAGTACAGTGATGGGTGGGGGAATTAAAAAAAAACCGTTCTGATTTCACTAACAGATTCAATACAAATCATTTTCATAATCCTTCATCAACAGATGAAAACCATCTTCACAAATATGCACGAAGAATTGATTAAGCATGGACTATCGACGGTCTTTATTCCTTTGAAGCGGGTTGTCTGTCGACATTTTGAAATTTGCATTCGGAGGCAAGAATGACAAGTGGTTTCCATCAGGAATTCAAATCATCAGATCTGTGATCAAGCTTAATGTTAATAAATGAAGAGAACTGCTGAAACTTCTTATCCAATAATGGAGAGCTGTGGAGTAAAATGAAGTCAAAAAGAGCTTGAGCTTTCGATCCTAGCTTAATGTTGTGTGACGTGAAAGCCGATGTGTGTTTTCTCTTTCATCTGTCAGCACATCCCCCACTTCAAAGGAAATAAGACCATCATTAGTCCTTGCATAACAAATCAGTACACTTTTGATCAGATTCAAGTTATCACAAATTTTCATCGTCAGATTCAAATCATCATCAATATTTTATCAACATACTCAAATCATTTTCATAACCCATAACCTGTAATAAATTATCACCAACATATTCAAATTATCAGAAAATTGCATCATAGATTCAAACACTCTTCGCGATCTTTCACCAGCATGTTCAAGTTATTATCATCTTTCAAGAAATTCATGTCATTACCACAATTTTCATCAACATGTTCATACCATTCTCACATTCTTTCATTAGCATATTCAAATCATTTTAACAATCTTCTAACAAAGGATTCAAATCATTTTTTAAAATTTGTCTACCACAAGAGTAAAATCTTTTTCTCAATCTTTCACCAACATATCCTAACCCTTTCCAAAGTCTGTCATCAACAGATTCAAATCATTACCATAGTTCTGCCTAGAGATTCCAATCATTGTCAGAATATACAGTAGTGGATCGAGGGGGCGTCCGGGCGCACGCCCCCCCCCCTATTTTCGGCCAAAAAAGAAAAATGAAAGAAAAAGGGAAAAACAAGAGGGAATTAGGCGGTATATCACTCACTTTACATATACTTTTTTTTTTTTTTTTGAAATATGGTCTTAGATGCCAGGAAATTGCATTTAAGAATATTCAATTTTCATTTTTTTTCTCGGAACCCTCCCCTTTTAAAACTTCTTGGATCCGCCCCTGATATATATTGAAATCATTTTCACAATGTTTTAGCAAATGTACACCATTTTAAACAAAAAATTCAAATAACTGTCAAACATGATATAATAACACATATACACTATTTTCGAAAAATTAAGTCGAACGCAAATTCAATGGTCCTTTGTAATGCTACTCAGAACCGGCTTGAGATTGTTGAGTCTGCACAGTTGAATACATGGCGTACGGTTCTTTTGTCTGTGGCCCACTTAACTTTTCGGAAATAGTTTATATCGTGTTTAAACTATTTCCGTAAAAAATAGTGGGTCTTACACAATAGGCACAATATATTGAACTGTGCGGACACAACAATCACAAGCTGGTTCCGATTTCAAAAGCATTACAAAGGAGCATTGACTTGGTGTTCAACTTCATTTTACGAAATTAGTCTATATAGTGTTATCACAATCTTTCAACAACAAATTCAAATCACATAGGCTTAGGAACCTCATTAGGAATGTAAATTAGCCGCCCCCACCCCTATGTGCAATGGAAAGTCAATGACATCTTAAATCATCATCCCAATTTTTCATCAACAGATCCAAATCATCATCACAATATTTTACAAAAAGATTCAAATCATTATCAAAACATTCCATCAGTATATTCAAAAAATTTTCACAATCTTTGACCAAGTTATCACCATCTTTCACCTACATATTAAAATACTTATCACAATCTGTCACCAATAGATACATACCATTTTAACAATCTTTCACAAGAATAATGTAATCAGTATCAAATCCTTTTCACCAACAGAATCAAATCATCAGTGATTTCTCAAACCAGCACTTAAGCACTGGAATATTCCATGAAACTATCATAGCGACAATCACATTGAAACAAGTGCTATAGAATTAATCAATACTTCAATATCATGTCAATAAAATTATTATATTGTAGCTACGTTGGGTTTGGTTTGTGACCATGGAACAGAGCTGTATCTGGGTGACCGTTCTTGAAATCACTTATGAAATTACTATCACAATCATTCACAAACAGAGGATTATTTATCAAGACATTTTCACATCAAGAAAGGACTGAAACACTTTGTGAGTTTTCTGATATTTATTTACAAAAAAGTATACATAAGACAAGTTGAGGTTGATAAAAAGAGACCATAGAACATAGCATATTTCCCTGTTAGTTGAATTGAGACAGGAAATATCATGTGGAATCAGAATATTTTCAGATGACCAAAGCAGCTTATTTCATAATTATCTACTCCTTTCTCGGTAATTTCACATTTTCCCTCTATTTGGCATAAATACTTTGGTTATGTACTCTGGGTATCCCAATGACAATTTTCTGTCATTGCCAAGAAGAACTACGTTAATTTTTTTTTTAAATTCAATGTATTATTACTGAATTTACTTGATTTTCCAATGCAGTATTGATGCCATTACAAAAGGTTAATGAGACACATCCTGATGTAAATTCAATGTTCAATTCCCACATGCAGGTAATAATTTACTTGGTACCACATTCCAATTTGCTATGCATTTTAGCATGATTGCTACAAAAATGATATTCTACTCAGCAATTTTTTTTCATAGAACTGCACAGTAAAGTGTTGGAAATGTTTCTTCAATGTCTAAAACTGCTAATCAAATGTAAAAACTAAAATTATTCCCTGCATATGACTGACTGTAAAATGTATAGTTGCCATGTTCTCTTTCACGAGAAAAACGTTTTGTTCAGAAGCTTGGCTATTTGCATTCAAATTTTTCATCTTATAAATATTCTACAATTGATGGCATCTTTGTAAATGTCTCTAACATTTACATTGTATGGGTTTGCTTTCAATAATACACCCACACTGCATTTTCCATCTTTTTTTATGTAACTAAATGGAAAACTACACATAAGTAAGCTATCAATGGAAATCTGTGAGGTTTTCTCCTTGTACATGTTTCCACAAGCATAATCAAGGCACCGTGAGCCAAAGGGACAAAGTCTGTTGGACAAAGTAAATAACTTCATTCATGCATTCAAAATAGCTAGAAACACACAAAATTCTGCTGCAATATGCGAACAGGCATATGTCACATAATGAATATTCGGGATACTTTCTTTTGTGTTTATCAAGCTATTGTGAATGCCTGAATGAAGTTGTTTACTTTGTCCAAAATCCTTTGTCAGATCTGCTCACAGAGAGGGTTTATAGTGAAATGACTGGTTTGGGTGCCTTCTTGTTTAGACTGGTAACATAATAACAATGTACAGACTGTAAAATGAAAGTGGAGATGAGTTTGTGTCATTGAACCAGTCTGTAGGAGATGTATCTTCCTGCTGTCTCACTGGGCCGGATGATCTTCACAACCTGAGAGAGCAGGGGAAAGAAAAGAGATGGAAAGAACAAAGAAAGATAGAATAATTGACATATAAATTTGGACCTCCATTGCCAGCTCTCCTTGGTTCGCATCACTCTTTTGTTTGGATGCAATCAGTTTGCTTATTTAACTCAAATATTTTAGCAGAAAACAAACATTTCACACACAATCAGAATTTTAAAAGGAAAAAAAAAGACAGTTCGGAATTCTATACCATTCCCTACAAGATTAACATACATTAACAACAAATACTTTAATAGTGTAAAATGCATTAACATCTTATATTTGGGTAAGCGAAAGTATCTTACATTGATATTCCCACATCTGCAGTAATGCTGGTCCCAATAAGTCTGGATAAAAAGAAGGAGGTTCGACTCTTTCTAAATCTTTCTCACAGGAAACCAGGAAAGACAAGTACATAGTTCTCCAAAGATCTATCTTTTAATTCCTTTTTTTTCATATCATGCTGAAAAGTTTCACCAGAATTTTTTTTTCAGAATTATATAAAGTTTGGTATCATTTTAGAATATTTATTTATGTATCTATAATTAGATGAAAATTCGGTTTCTTCTTTTACAGACTAGACTCCCGACTGGAATCATGTAAAGACAAGTCCATCTCTGTACTAAATCTACCCCTTAACCAAACTTCATCTGTAATTAACAAGACTTAATTCTTACTAACCTGCCCTCTCTTGAGTCCAAAGTATCTTGCAACTGGATCTCCGACCTGTATTCTAGGCAACTGATGGTCCTTCAGTTTACTGGTAGGAGAAGTTTAGTCAAGGGTACCATAGCAACTGTTTTGCAATTCAAAATACAATGGACTCTCATTTTTTTAGCATGATTATTATTATTATTATTTATTCAGAAAATTCAAAACAGATACAGTGTAAGTAAAATATACAAAGATATAGGTACAGGAATTAGGCATAAAATATGTAATTAAGACCTGCAGTTGGTTTGAGAGGGCTGCCGGGGTGTGGAAAAGGAGAACTTAATCTCCATAACCTGCAGGTTTTCCATCCCAACCCTTTTATACCAAATGCAGGTAAGACACATAGATCCAAATTATAGGATACATTAAGGGAATTAGAAGCCAATGTGGGCAGAATGTTAACATTATCAAATGACTATCCAAAATTAGTCAAAGGTTTTTATATGGAATTGATAAGTATCATGGTTTCATCATAACAAGGTAATCTTTGTGCTCCAAAATTGCAATCTTTTACAATTATTGGTTTGTGACCATAACAAAAAATGTTCATTACGACAAACATTTTTCTGTTCATAAAAACCTCATCAAAGTGAGAGTCCAATGTACAAATGATAATAATAGTGTCCCATTTTTGCAAGGAAGTCCATTGCATATTCACACACTCATATCTGTTAAACTTGATGACCTTTTTACCTCATTTTGTCCATTTATGCTTTATGAGGTGTATTGAATTCAGTGGAGTTGGCATTTCGTGCAGCACACTAGTTTCTTTTTGGCTGTTTTGTGACCTACCGGTATAGATTCATATCAAATCACTTTCTAAATAAATAATCTAAATAATCCAAAATTTTAAAAATGTAGAACAAATTTTAAAGAATCAGCTGAAAAATCATGAAAATGTCGAAAATGAAAAACGTATTATTTTAATGTTTGTGCTTTTTAAATTGAAGTTATGAAGCTGCTTGTCTTAATTAGCAGTTGGTTTTAAAATTGACAAGTTTTCCAGTAAATAAAATCATCAAAGAAAGGATACTATCTGGCAAGAAGCTCTGCTTTCTCATCCGCTGTCATCACAACATGTTCCGGAACAAACTGTCACAAAGAGAAAAGAAAAAGTAGCTTCACAAAAACTTTAGCAATGTATAGAAGCACTGGCTCACTAAACAAGGCACCTTTACAGCCACATTTCTGAAGATGATATGTATAAACAAGACATGTATGGCTCAGTGGTACAGCGTCTCCCCCATGAACAGAAGGTGGTGGGTTCGATTCCCTGCCGAGTCATACCAAAGACTTATAAAAATGGGACTATTTGCCTTCTTGCACGGTGCTCGGAATTTAAGAATGAATTGAAGAAAGGTAATAATAACTTTATGCTTTGCAGAGCTTGCTGGAAGAACAGCTTACTGCTGAAAGTGGCTACCCTTGTGTAAATAAGAGATATTATCATTATCATTATACATTTTTTACAGACATATCCAACATGTTCAATATTATAGATGTCTTTCTGTAACACTGATTTCTGTATTTGAATGTTAACTCTGAGGATCGTTGTAACTTTGCTTTGACTCGAATCAGAATGGTAATTAGGGGACACCATGAAGCAAAATAATTAATGTATGATCTCATTGACCGTCTGAGTCTATGACATATTGTCCGTGTTTTCACGAAATGACGGGAGCCAGAGGGTATTGCTCAACGTGATGGAAAGTTATTTTCTGAAGTAAGGTTGTTATTTTGTCTTCTTGATTGAGGTAGAGGAAGTTTTAGAGTTTCATATTTTCATTTTCAGAAACCTTTTTTTTCTCCTAACTTACATCATGTTCTGTGATGTTGATGAGTAGCTCTGCTTCTAAGAACTGCTCGAGGATGTACTTGGGTGCCATATCACCAAGGCTCTATGAAAGAATGGGAATAAAATAGTGAATTTTAGTTGGGTAATTTTAACCCTAATCCCATTGGGGGGGGGGGGGGGGGCTTTTAAAGCCCCCCCTCAATTTACGCGATAAATCTGAAACGCGAGAAGCCCGCGCCATAATTTTTTCTGACTTTTTTCTTTCAAGTCTTGCACAACTTTTGACACCGGATTCGGGATGACCGGGTATGCGGTACCGACGCTACGCGCATTTGAAAAATATTCGTCGAGCCAAATATGAGTCAAAAACGTGATTTCATGTACAAAGTCAATGCAAATTGTGTTTTTAGTCAATATTCATACATCCTTGTCTATTTTGCATATTAATGCATGAACTGAATGTAAAATTCATTTTCTATGCCTCTAATAATGTCACCAACAATTCCCATCGAAAAAACAATAGAAATGATAAAGTCGCAAAAACAAAGAAATACATAAGAAATTCACAAAAACAATAAAATACTTAAGAAATAGATTTTGATTGCATTTTCTTTCCATGACAATATGTTTGAAACATTACTATGAGTATCTAGACCAAAAATCAGCACATTTGGAGCTTCAGCAAGTGATTTATTGCTGTTTGTTAGAATTCACGCATAATTATGCATAATTAATGCCTAATTAGCATAGTGAGTAGATTTTTGAGAAATTTGACTACGCAATCTAAGAGTTAACATCGCGGGCTATGTGCATGCCAAATTTCGGCTCGATCGCGCGGTCGACGGCGAAGATCAGAAGGGGGGGCCAAATAAGCCCCCCCCCAATGGACTGAGATGACTGAAATATCCCAATGGGATTAGGGTTAAAGACATTGTAATATTGTTCTTATTTAGAAATCCTCAACTGCCAGATTCTAAATGGTACCTAAATGGTTGATGGTGTACATAAACTATAAAGCTGTGAAAATATTAGGCTTCAAAATCAGTGTTTAATGCTTACAAAAAGTAAAATTAAAAATATCGCCGACATAGGTAGTATTGAATAATAAAGCAACAGCAAAAGCTTTATTCAATTTTCATAGATATCTTGCAAGTGCCTGTATAACTTCCTTCATCTTTTTTTTTTAAACATAGGTCACAAATCTTGATTTGAGAATTTATTAAATAACAGAATTGTAATGTGTTGGGTATATTATATAAGAAAATACCCTAAACACAAACGCTTTAAGGTATGAAGATACCAAAGCTGTTGTAAAGATAATTCAAAAGTGTCATGCAGGTAATATAATGATACCTTACAATATGAACTACTGTACAACCGTTCTGAAATTCCTTTGTACCAAACTGAGTGGTTCTCATCTCTTTGTTATTCGTCATATTCATTTTGTTTAAAGGACATAATACATACATTTTTAAAGGATTTATGTTAGTCAAATAAGCGTCTTGAGTGCCTTGCAAAGTGGATACAATCACAATTACCATTGTCATCAAGACCATCATCATCATCATTATCATCATCATCATCATCATCATCATCATCATAATCATCATCATCATCATCACCACCACAATCACCACCATCACTTTCATCATCATCATAATGATCGTCATCACCACCACCACCATCACACCCACCACCAATGCAATGATTTTCTATTAAAACCTTTTGGAATGAGCAAAGATAACAATAGCCAACCAAACCCATTTGTGTTCCCTTACTGTTTTAGCAGATGGCGTCATCTTCTCTTGCACAACAATGATAGCTCTGGTGATATTCTCTTCTTGCATTCTTTGACAATATCTGCAATTTTAAAAGAAAATAATAAAATATTACAGAATATTAAAAATCATAGATTTAGGGATCACTCTTTAATTGTTGCATTTCTCACTTTTCAGGATGTGCAGTGGAATGAGACACATTATTCAACATGCGTGAAAATGATCATAGTGGGTTTGATAACATGGAAGACGGTTTTATTTAGGGTATTTCCAGAAATCTAAAATGATATCTAGAAAGAAAATATGGAAAAAGAGGAAAATGAAATGCCATAAAAGCAACCCCTCCTTCCACTTTTTTTCTGCATTGGACATCCTCCTATTTCAAACCATTATAATATTCATTCTTTATCAATATCATTACATTCTGGGTAACATTTGGTCTTCCATTCTAATGCAATTCAATTCAAGATCTTACAATTTTTCAGATTCATCATTTCCAGCAGCATGTCACATCTCCATCTCCAACCACTATAATTGATAGAGTCTATGTATCAATAGAATATCAAAGTGTAATGCCACAACAATTTGTAGTCACGGTAACTGACTTCACACTTTATCACACACATGTAGTTCCAGTGATTGCATCGGTCGCTAACAATGTGTATCCCGCCACCGACCTGTACTGCTTGAGGTCTTGCACAAGCATCTTTAGTTTAAAGACATCTCTATGCTCTAACAAAAGATAGTTACATGTATGTCACTATTTTGGTACTCTATACTGTACATTATTCACTGCTAAATTAACTCGTTTAATCTAAAGAAAAAATTGAAGTAGTAATAACCTTGGCATCGGCTTAGCCCAAATTTCCTGCGTAGGTCAATTAATGCCATGGATGAGATTTTGAACTTCAGCCTATCAATTGGAAGGAAAGAATCTAAGCACCTAGGCTGTTACCTTCTTGGCATCTTGTTTTTTAAATACACTGTAATCCCTTTGAGGTCTGAATTTTTGCAAGGATGCATATTCATATTGACGACATCTCCCTATAATCAATCCTTTTCAAATAACATTCGCAGAAAAGAAGATCGAAGATTACTTACGCTTTTATCGTCTTCATACCGACTTTCTTCTCCTCGGGGAAGAAGACAAACATCTGATCCGTTGGGTCATCATTGTGAGCAACCAACACGGTCAAGTCCTTCCTGCTAGGTCGGTTCTCGCTGCATGAGAAAAAAATACAGAGTAAAGAAAATGATTTTAGTGACAATCATCGTCATTAACACTAGAATTATCCTCTCCATCATCATCATCACCATCATAATCAGCATTACAATCATTATCATGATCAAATCATCATTTTACCCCGCAGAAACGTTCAAAATATGCATGATGATAGCAAAATCACCAAAAACGTAAACCAAATAGGGTGTAGGTCCATCTCAGGACAACTCACATTTCTAAGAAAGATAACTTGTTGTACAATGAAGCCTTCTTCTCATCATTTATCCATGAGTGGAATCTTCAAGCAAATTAAACCAAATAGTTTTTCATAAGAGAAATCTTAGACACCTTTCTCTTAAACTCATGAAAAACTATGTGGTTCATATGTTCGGTGATCTGCATATCAATTGCTACCATAATCAAAATTATCAAAAGGTTTGGCATTCCTAGGTTGTGTTTCATAAAGCTGTTCATAGATCTACGCACGACTGTATGAACGAATGGTGATCCTTTCTCATGTCTGATTCAGCAAAAGGAGACATCATTGAGTGCAGCAAAGGGTCACCAGTTGTTTATCAAGTCATCCCTAGACCCACGAACAGCTTTATGGATCACATTTTAAAAATTTACCTTGGTTTATCACCAAATTGTTCCTTGAATTGTTCCAGTGTCTGATCCAATTCCTCTTGTGTAACAAGGTATCCTCTGTCATGGCA
>BQKZ01000370.1:25396-39850 GCA_036244855.1 Temnopleurus reevesii
AGGGGGGGGGGGGGGGATATAAACAAATGGATTTAGATACATACCTCGACACTGTTCGACGAGGAAAACACCAATCCTATCCCCGACTGATGAGAAGCTGACAGGACCCTGTACCGTTATGTCATTAAACAATAAAGCAGATATTAAGACATTTTGTTAAAGGTATATATTTGTAGTAGTCAGGGTAAAAAAAATTGATGTGGAACGAGCTGATGTATTCACAAATCGCTTTACATCCATAAGAATAAATATGCATAAAATTTGGAGATGATTCTCGCAAATGTTCTAGCATTTTGTTTCAAGTTTGAATGTCATAGCCAAAGAGAAATCGACCGTTATTGCTTCGGGCCGCCAGTGTTGCCATTAAATCTCCTTGGTGAAGTTAACCAGCACCAGCAGAGAGGGACCATTCTAATGAATTCTCTGGACGTACGGTAAATGTGAATCTGGCCAGGTAAAAAGATTCCAGAAGTTTTGGTACCTCTGTAATACTTCATTTCTAAACATCAAACCTTGTGGATAACTTCTATTTACGGGGATAACTATATATATTTACAGAGTTGCCAACCGTTCTGGAATATGAATAAGGACAAAAATTATACGTTAATAAAGCAACAGCTGAACAAAAGTAAGAGAAAAGAGGAGAATAAAACAACAACAATCTCATTGGGTGACTTCGAGTATGGTGTTTGGTTTTGGTGTTGGTGTTGAGAGAGCAAAACGGTCCGTAAACCGAGCTCCAACACCGTTGGTCAGTTTACAGAAGTGATACAGAAATGACCGGAAATACGTCAGAATCTTGCAGGTCTACCCCTAACACCGACAGACTTCAAGTTTGGTGTTGAGACTGGTGTTGGTTTTGCTGCAACACCAACACCAGCGTTCAACGCCGTACTTGAAGTCACCCATTTTACTCTCATTGTGATGAAAACCTTCGATTTATATGAAAAACGTCTTTTGCCTATATTTTGAAACTGTTGTCATCTCTGTATTTTGACAGAGACTATGTAAATTTATTAATTCTCGCGATTAAAATTATACGTGGTAGATGAGTGACAGTTCTTTTTGTATTTTCCCGAGTTTTCATGTTCCCCTCATTTTCGAGCACTGTACAGAGGCAATCTTAGATTATATTTCTTAAGGTAAAAAATGGGGTTAATGAAGGATGGGGGTGAGTTGTCAAAAATTTAGTGTCCTTCCGTCCGTTCGAGTTTGAGTTTATTTCATTTAGTCACAAGAGTCATAAAAAAAATGTATGATACCTGCCCAAGGCCGTGTATCATGAAATAACATCAAAATATTACATATAAACCTGATGCAACGAGCCAGTCCGGAAAAAGATAAGTTGGGCAGCCATGATTAGTGACAAAAGTAGGGGAAAAGGGTTAAAATGGACCGACATCAATAAAACAGTCGTCAATAATTGATAATGTATGACGTGAATACATTTGCCATATCTCGATATATAATATTGATAAGTAATCCGATTAAATAATTTCTATAGAGCGTAAAATCTTTAATCACCGTTATTCTGTCAATACGTCACTTTAAATCCTTTCCTCTTTTCATATTTTTCTCTTTCTATTTCTATTTCTCTTACACTATCTTCCTTCTCTTCCTTTCTCTATCTCTCTCTCCATCCTACTTCTTCTCTCTTACTCGCTCTCCCTTTTCTTCCCTTTTCCTTCCTTTCTTTCTCTCTATATCTCTATGCTCACATCGCCCTTAGATGTGGACGTATTCTCCATCCTACTTCTTCTCTCTTACTCGCTCTCCCTTTTCTTCCCTTTTCTCTTCCTTTCTTTCTCTCTATATCTCTATGCTCACATCTCCCTTAGATGTGAACGTATTCTCCATCCTACTTCTTCTCTCTTACTCGCTCTCCCTTTTCTTCCCTTTTCTCTTCCTTTCTTTCTCTCTATATCTCTATGCTCACATCTCCCTTAGATGTGAACGTATTCTCCATCCTACTTCTTCTCTCTTACTCGCTCTCCCTTTTCTTCCCTTTTCTCTTCCTTTCTTTCTCTCTATATCTCTATGCTCACATCTCCCTTAGATGTGAACGTATTCTCCATCCTACTTCTTCTCTCTTACTCGCTCTCCCTTTTCTTCCCTTTTCTCTTCCTTTCTTTCTCTCTATATCTCTATGCTCACATCTCCCTTAGATGTGAACGTATTCTCCATCCTACTTCTTCTCTCTTACTCGCTCTCCCTTTTCTTCCCTTTTCTCTTCCTTTCTTTCTCTCTATATCTCTATGCTCACATCTCCCTTAGATGTGAACGTATTCTCCATCCTACTTCTTCTCTCTTACTCGCTCTCCCTTTTCTTCCCTTTTCTCTTCCTTTCTTTCTCTCTATATCTCTATGCTCACATCTCCCTTAGATGTGAACGTATTCACTATGAGCAGAACGAACAAATAAACTGGACTAAGTAGACAGGTCTCAACAATGGCGGTAGCAAACAAAGGAAAGCAAACTCCTGTTAATTCAGTGAACAGGTGTGTCGACTGTGGCACAATTCTTTCCGGAATAAAGGGAAGGTACGTTGTTGTATTCTACAGCTAATGTAAAATCTTAAATGGGATTTATTTACTTCGTCCAATTCTCTTCTGCGTGAGACTGAATTTAGATTCGCATGCGTTTATTAATGCATAATTTGACTCCGCACCCTTCCTCTATCCTGCTCTATATACTTATCACAATTATTACCACTCTCCCTCTCTCTCATAAGGATGACTCACACCTTTGCGTTTTTAGCCGGCGTCCAACCATTGTTTTTGACAATTGAAAACACACCCTGGACACCCAAAGACGCAAGTCATACGTTGGACTGACCATTGCTGACGGTCAGTGTATGCTCCTGGAGCGCAAGCCCTACGTCAGTCCACTGTCTGATCAGCGTATACTGTACGCTCGGGAGCGTTTTTAATTGTCAATTACGCTGTGCCGATGCAGGCTAAAAATGCAAAGGTGTGAGTCAGCCTTGACCCAATATTCTTTCTTTCCATCGCCCTTCCCCTCTCTAAAATCTAATCGGGATTTTATTGTATGCTTTCCCATGTAGTATTTGTCAATACTATTTATTAATGTATTCTATAACCCTCTAATACTTTATACATCTAGGCTAATGGGTGTTGCACTATTGTTAAGATTCAGTGTCTGGAAGTAGAGAAAAAAATAATCTCAACGATCATTAAGGACCTAAAGCTATTAATATTTTATAGGAATTGGGTGGTGTTTTATTAAGTCATTTGTTAAGGGTACGCATGACTTTAAGATAGAGACACGTTAATGAGCTCAGCTGATACAAGTCATTCTTAAAGTGAAACATCGCCCAGGATGTCAGGTTATAATGTAATAGACCACTTTCGTAATGTGTTCAAATTCTATGCACGCTTCTTTGTCAAACGCACAATGACCAACTATTTGTTCATCCGCTATAAAATAATGACATTTCAGTAGAAGGAATGTGGATAGCACACAGTGGTTGTTGCTTGGTTGGTCAAGCTACAATGTTTGTCCAACCTAGCAACATTAATGTATGCAATTAGCATTCTAACTTGTGTACTCTCATTAGGGACCTTTAGCATGTACAAGACGGTATGGCTGATCACAACGTTAGCTCTAAGGTCCGTTCCCGAAGGGTGCACCAACACAACACTACTTCTTGAATGGACATTAGAGCTAACGTTGTGATCAGCACTACCGTCTTGTACATGCTAAAGGTCCCTATTATTTTCTGACAGCGGAGGACATACATAATTTGAATACATTATGAAAGTGGTCTATTCATTCAATTAGTTTTTTTAAAAAAATGCGATAAAAAATGTCCTTACCGATACGCCATTAAAGTGGACGCGTTCAATGTTGGCCTTGAAAATATCAGCCATTTCCTGATCACCGTACAAATACTGATCCAGTGTGCGTGGTGCTATGTCGGGGATAGATGCATTGAGTCCTAGGGCAATCGCCCACATTGCATCATGCGCGTTCGCCGCCACATCCTGGCCATCGAGATTAATCACGTGACCTAAGATAGCTGCCATGTCGTCCCGGAACTGTTGAGGCGTCTGTAGACAGTTTGGGAAATAGATTTATGAAAACAATCAAGAAATCATTGATTGTAAAGAATTAAAATTCTTAAACCTTTGATAGTGATACATTAAATATCGATTCAAATAATATTCATTCTTTGGTTAAGATATTCGCCAATATAAGTTAAATACCTTCTTTTGAATAATAATTGAATCTGATAGTGGTGTGACCCGTTTTGAAAAAAAGTATTTTTAAAAAGATGTCGAATCTTGTCTTTTTTTTTTGGTCTATTCTTAGACATAAAATAAATTCTGAAGGGTTCACTCAAAAACAGAAAGGGTTAGATCTACTCAAATGAAGGAGGAAGGTGGGTAGCTACAATCTGAAGCTTAATTCATTTTGTTTGAGAAACACAGTAATACTTATCCGTCCTGTTATTGTTGGGTCTTCTTTCCTTCCATTCATACTCCATGTAGCCGTTAAATACCTCTCGCTAGCGGTCACGATCTCTTCAGGGGTGCACTCTATTACCCCTGGGTCGAACGGACTATAATTCTGTACGAGGCAGGAAGGAGGGTAGCAACAGGTCTGCTAAAGTTTAAATTATATTTTTATATGATTACAGTAAAGAACTCACTCTTCCTGTGATGGTTGGGTCTTCCTTCCTTCCATTCATACTCCATGTAGCTGTTAGATACTCCTCGCTAGCAACTAAGATCTCTTCAGGGGTGCAGTCTATTACCCCTAGGTCAAACGGACTATGTTCTCTACTCAAACAAGTTAGGAAGTAGGGCAGATTCATGCCTGCTAAAGCTAAAATCACTTTGTACATGAACACAGTAAAAAAAACTCACCCGTCCTGTGATGGTTAGGTCTTCCTTCCTCCCATTCATACTCCATGTAGCTGTTAGATACCCCTCGCTAGCAGCTAAGATCTCTTCAGGGGTGCAGTCTATTACCCCTGGGTCCACCCGATCCTGCCAGTGAGGGGTGTAATAGCCCACCAAGAACCAGACATGAGCGGCACCATACAATCCGCGTTTGTACGCCTTCATTAATGAAGAAATAAGAACAAGAATAATATAAGGACTAATTCAAGCAATCTGCCATGATGTCAAAATATTTGTAATCATATTATTGAAATCCAATAAGAGAGAGAGAGAGATTACACGCTATATAAATGCCAATTTACTATATTATTGTTATTACTATTATCATTGGTTAGAGGGAGAGAGAAAGAGAAAAAATGAGGGAGAGAGGATGAGAGACGGAGGAGCGCCTGCTTGGCAGGACGAAATGGAGGAGGGGGTGGAGGACTTACACCCGGGCGGGGTGAAATATGACTTTAAGACTGTTTTCACATCTTTCGTAGATGTCGTCCCTATTGAAATCGGCAGAAATTCCTTTTGTAATAAGAACAGATTTCTTCAAATGACGAATTCAGTGCTTGATCAAAAGGACACAAAATCATTTTTATGCCGAGAGTTCTAATTTCTTAACCACATGGCATTATTTCCTAATAACATTAAATCAACCTTTGAGAATCGATTTCGACAAATCGGGAAATAAATTCAAAATTGTTAATATCGAGAATTCATATTTTAAGATATCAACGAAAGGGAGGATATTAAGAATTAATGTGAAATCAACAACTCAACTTCACGATTAATGAATTCTTGATATAACAAATTTAATTTGATGCCAGTATAAAAAAAGATTGTTTATATGAGGATTTAAAAAAATATGAAATGTTAATTTTCATGTAATATTGTGAACCTTATTATTTTCAACAGACATTGATCACATCTTTTTAAGATTGTATGTAAATACTTTTACCTCACAGAAGACCTTCCTTGCAGTGTTTTCGTAGAAATTCCCGACGATGATTCGGACATCTTTTTGCTGTCAAAAAAAGAGAGTTGAAAAGCAAGAATTATAAAATTATAAGTGAACGCGTTTCTATTTCCTCATTTTCTGATATTCGGCAACCTATGAGGAAAATGAAACTGTGGGAAATCTCTCAAATGTTGTGTACCCTCTCTCACAATCACGGTGATCAGAAGGGACAACGAAATTGGACAAAGTAAACAACACATTCCATTCAAGTATTCATGATAGCTCCGCGTGTATACAAATTAAATTCCCTTCCCTCTTATACTGCAGAAATATGTCGAACATGTATCGCATCTGTTCCTGAATTAACAGAGAAACTCCTTTTTTTTCACACGGGGAGAAATATTGTGAATGTTTGAATGGATTATTTTTGTTTTGTCCAAATCTTGTGTCCCTTCTGCTCATAGTTAATATGCCGAGCGAAGACAAAATATTAATCGTAATTCAAATTTCGAATGTCATTTTTCAAAGGTGCCCGAATTCAGACAGTTCTATAGATAAAAGCGTTTTCAAAGAATGGACCTTCCCCTTCAATGCAAAATTCATACCCTAGTCGTCATTTGTTGATGAAAAAAAGTGTTCTTGAAGATAACAGTACAATTTCACACAACAAAGCCCAGAACACGAAATGGATAACTAATACATAAAGGAAAAATCATGCATTATGGGTGCAGGCAGGATTTCTAATGAGGGATGGCGTCCTAGTAGCCTGACAATTTATTTTCTGTCCAATTTAGTTTTATTGAGTAGGTTTCGATTTTAACCAACTGTGACATATGGGGCACGCCGATCGAAAGGATGTACGTTATATTTTTTCCGCAACTAATCATGATTTCCATAAGGAAAGCGAGGGGGGGGGGGGGGTTCTGAAGAGCCCCCATGTAGTCATAGAGGCAAGTCAAAGTTGTCTATCCAATTTAGCTCTATTAATAATTTAGCTCTATATTAATGTTACTTTGTTTCAAAAGAGGATATTCGTTCTAACACATCGTACACCTAATTTGCGCCCTAGAACTAAAACAATATATTGTATATATCTCAAACGATAGCTTAACATGCAAAGGGCTGACATACACATTTGCGTTTATAGCCAACGCCTGTTCATCGTTTGTGGCACTTCATGAACGTAGAAATACTGAGCGTATATACGCTTGACTGACGTTGAATATCTTCGTCTAACGCTCGACGCACGCGTTAGCGTTAGCTCAGCGTCGTCCCTCAGTATTTCTGCGATCACAGAGTTTGTGTGTCTCAAGCTGCAATGGCAAACGAAACACTCTAAAAAGAAACTCAAAATGTGACACTGATAATCCGTTGCGTTCACCTTGCCATTTCGAGTCTCGTCAGATTCAAATATAATTGACCTTTACAATTTTTAATAGGGAGCTTTGACTAAATTATGACTTAGATTTTTATTCGTTCATTGTCTGCTTTATAAAAAGTAGGATAGTCGTATCCAAGCTATAAAGGCCTGCTTTCAAAAGGGAGCCCTGCTGCACAAAAATACAATCATGAATATACAAGCCATATAATGTATAGACAAATAGACAGAAATAGTTTTTTATTTTTTTTTATTTCTTATTATTATTATGATCATTTCAAAATATACACAAATTATACAAATACATAGAACAAAGTATCATACATAAAATGAANAGACAGGTCCAGATTTAGGAAAATGTGCCTAGAAAAAGTGTAAGAGGCAAATTGTGTTAATGCAGAGTTAAGAACTGTTTTAACCTAATTCGAGGGTGCTGAATCCAAAAATGTTGTTTGCCAAGGCTGAATTTGCCGGCAAACTCCTCAAATTGGCAATTCAAAATGGCGTGTATACGTCAACGTCTTCTGTCATTCCATAACATCAAATGAGCTATTTTCTACTCGATAAAAATGTTTTTTATTTTAAAAGAGTATTTATTGGCTCGTTGACTAACTCATGTGTCAAAATTAGACCGATGCCTAAAGTCACGCTTGAGTAAGCACAAAATTATTAAAGAATAAAGTTTAATTTTTGACAATTTTAAAGAGACATTTTTTATTGTGTACAAAGTACATTTTTTCCTCAAAACCCGTTATGATAAATTGATTAACACATTTTCTTGTGCAACCTCACGATTTTACGCTTCAGTAGACATGAATTTGATTCCTTTACGCCCCCACCCCACCCTCTCGCTCTCTCTCTCTCTCTCTCTCTCTCTTATCTTTCATTCTCTTTTTCTGTTTTTTGTTGTTGTTTTTTTTTCTTTTTGCTCTTAAAATGTGGTTATGGGATTCGTCTATAAAATGAAATAAAATTCAGATATTCTGTCATGGTTGAATGAGTACACTCGATACGGAAAGCAATAACGACAAGAAATCGCAGTGGTGTATCATGAACATAACTGTTTATTTCAGTAGAGGTAGCTAATTACGTGCATCTCAATCGTACGTTGATGATGGAATTGATGATGGAATGATGAATTATTGCGGTATATGAACGCTTCTGTGATATTGAAGAAAAAAAAATGTGATACTTTTCCCAGGCCAGGGGTGTACCCTTCAACGTTTCATATGATATCTTCGCAACAAGAATATCACTGACGCTGCGATACATGACATTATTGTTCGAGTCTTGCAGAAAGTTTAGGACCAAATCCTTGACTCCTGGAGGGTGTTTCATGATTTTGCAGTTTTGAGATTAAATTTGTATATTATGCAAAAGTAGGTAATAGCAAAATTGCGAGAAAAGGGGCTCACGTAAAATTATTCAGAGCAAAAGGGGTGTGAACAAAATTCACTTGAAAGAAGAGTACCACAAAGTAAGAGATAAAAAATTAATAGGAGCAAAACATTTGATGAGCATGCAGAAAATAAAAGTTTGGCCAATCATTAAAAGTTTTCATACAAGTCATGTTGCCAAATTGATGATGCTATTGATGCACTACTCATCATCATTTATGTTTGTACATGTATAATGTAATTATGCAAAATTCATCATCTCTACAGAACGATACTTAGTTTGTACTTAAGTAAATTGCAAGTGGGCCTATATTGACATATCTACATGCTAGTCAGCATAGTATTGAGTAAATCATACTATTGGGAAAACGCTATATTTGAAAATATTTAAAATGAACCTAATAATGATGTTATTAGTAGCCAAATTGTCGAAATATTTAAACATTCATTACTTTCTTGTTAGTTGTCCNCTCTGCATTAACACAATTTGCCTCTTGCTTTCTACTTTTCTGAAAATGGGACTAGTCTATTTCGAGTCTCGTCAGATTCAAATATAATTGACCTTTACAGTTTTGAATAGGGAGCTTTGACTAAATTATGACTTAGATTTTTATTCGTTCATTGTCTGCTTTATAAAAAGTAGGATAGTCGTATCCAAGCTATAAAGGCCTGCTTTCAAAAGGGAGCCCTGCTGCACAAAAATACAATCATGAATATACAAGCCATAATATGTATAGACAAATAGACAGAAATAGCTATTAGTTATATTTGACTGCTTATTTTGAGTGTATAATTCCAAGCAGGAAAAATACAAATAGACCTACCTGTACCAATTTACCATTATCATGAATCAGAACGCATTTTCTTAATTAGAAAATTAGAATATTGATGAAGGTGAAAATTTTCTAGGACTGACCTTTAACCTCATAATGGCGTCTGATGGATCATTAGTGAATGATTCGGAAGCAAGAACGGAAACGTTTCTCTGCTCAAACAATGCTTGAAGATTGGTGGAAACCTGCAACAAAAGAGGAATAATTCATTGTCTAAAGTTAGGACAAGTAAACAACCTCATATAGGCTTTCACAATAGCTAGATGCACACAAAACAAGGCAATTTCCCTTTTTATTTACCAACATGTGTTCAATAATTCTCCACAGAAGATGATGAAAAGTCGTTTCTTTTGTGTCCCTCTAGCTATTGTGAATACTTTAATTGAAATGCTTCAATGGAAATAGTTTGTCTGCAGTTCTCTAGCAAACAGAGGAATTCAACGAAGAAGAAGAAGAAGTGACGTTAAGTACACGGCCCTCTATTTCGTTCATGTTTTCACAAAATGCCAGCAGCACGTATTTAAATAGGAAACTCTTTGATATGTTCTTTAAGTCTTTATTCAAAATCTACATTCGACAATTTGACAAATACAGCATACAACATAAATACATTATACATTATAAGTAAAATTGTTAATAGAACAATCTTAAACATTTGCACTAACAAAAAAAAAACAACTGATGAAAATTAAGACAAAAAATAAAAAGAGGGTTACAGCAATGATAAATTCTTCCCCCTTTTGTCAAATACAAATTTGTTATTCTTAATATAGATAAATTGCTCAGTCGCACGGAAATGTCTCAACAAATTTTTGTGTTGCTATGTCGGGATTTCTTTTCCTTCTTTGTCTTCTTTGTCTTCTTTGTCTTCGTGCAACTTTAAACCTATCGTCACATCGTGAAAATATAGACGATTTGCTGCCCATTGACAAGGAAGATAGCGAATATTGCGAATAAATATACACTATGATAAACGGGTGACCATAAAGACACGTTTAATTATCAAAACGTGTATTTCAATGCCTCAATTTTTTAAAATTTGACTGCAAAGTAATAACATTTGAGTAATGAATATGTAATGCATATATTCTCAATATATATGCAAATGTAACGAACAAAAAAAAACCCAAGCAATTTGTAAGCTTAAATCATATCCATATTGCACCAACTTTACAGAGATATCTAAACGAAAAGAAATCTTACCACGTTTATTGACATGGAAAATTGGTATGACTGCATCGTATTCTCTTTGATAACTGTTAAAGGGTAAAGGTTAAAGGTACGCCAAAAAAAGGTAGTGGTTGTTGTTTTGCATTTCAAGGTTATTCACAGAATCGTCACTGTGAGCAGAGGGGCGAAGCAAATATACAAACTAAACAACCTAATCTGTTTGAAATTTCTCTGCAGATTAAAAAGGAATCTAACTATTTATTTGTTGACCCTCTGCTCAGAGTACATTTTTAGGTTCTTGAGCATGTAAATAATCCTTTCACGGAGAGTTTATCTCGAGAATTCTAAAAACGGGATAAGAAGGTTAAGCCTTGGTCACATAGGACCCCGGAAGCAACACGATTCACCCCGACTCTTTGTTCTGAGGCAGTTAACTGTGAATTAACAAAGAGTCGGGGCGAATCGTGTTGCTTCCGGGGTTCTATGTGACCGGGGCATTACAATTTGCTATTTTTTCTATAAGTTTATTTAGCAATTCCAATTGAGTGAATACTATCTTGTGAAGGCCCCGGTTACATAGAGGCCCGGAAGCAACACGATTCACCCCGACTCTTTGATAATTCACAGTTAACTGCCTCAGAACAACGAGTCGGGGTGAATCATGTTGCTTCCGGGGTTCAATGTGACCGGGGCTTTAGAGCTGACTCACACCTTTGCGTTTTTGAGCTAGCGTTTATGACTCTCCCAGAATGTACACAGAAAAAAAATGTGTTGGGCGAAAAATCAACCAAAACAACTTTGGGGCAATCTTTTCCTTAGGTAACTATATTTCAATTTACCAAATAATTTAGCAATGTTTTCTCCAACAGTTAGTAAAATTTACAATTAGCCTAACAATTGGGCAAATGTTGCTCAACAAGTGAGAAAATAGCCTAACAGTTGGTTGGATTGACTTTTTGCCCAATATTTTTGGGACCAGTGAGGATCAATGCTTATCCCACGCTAACTCGTGCGCACGTCGTGCTCTAGCGGAACGCATTCAATGCTGGTCAAGCGTGTTCCCTCCATATTTCTGCGCTCATAGAGCGTCTTGAACGCTTGGTATACGGTGCATGGTTAGTGCAAAGGTGCGAGTCAGCCTGTACATATTTACTCACGAATCTGAGATATTTTGATTGACTTCTTAGCTTCGGTCGTTAATCAATTGCGCACGTAGACCAGGGTCACAATCGAGATTTGAAAAGCATAAAATCGAGATGACAAATTCTCATTTGAAACACGTCATTGATTCTGGTCGACTTTGTTAAGTAACCATGACAACGTCGAATCACATGCCCCTGACATTGCTCAAGAAAAGTAAATTGCTGGAAACCCAACGGAAGCCTGTTATGTCGAATGGAAAATTGAAATTCATACTTAACAAAAACTTATAAGTTAATTGAGTGTGTGGTGTGTTTCTTTTACGATGTACACTTATGTTTTGGACCTTGATAGTGGCTTGACAGGATAAAAGAGACCTTTTTCATTTCATTTTGTTTTTTATTTATTTCTTGTCCAACAAAAATACCAATTTACCAAATACAACGCAAAATAGGAAATGCAATATGTTTCAATTTATCTTTAAATAATCAGTTGATAAATAAATCATCCAGATACATGTAACCATTACAACTATATTACCCATAGTGTGCTGCACTCAACCCAGGTGAGGTGAATGGGTACCGGCAGGAATTTATTCTTCGAAATGCAGAAGCGCCTACTTGGCAGCTATGCTATGGCCGGGTAATAATATTAGACAATTTGTCTCGCGCCTCTGAATAGGTGACTAGAGAGATGGCGTGTTTAAATGCTATATTATTATTATTATTAAGTGATAGGTTTGAAAATTTATATCTCGAGGAAAAACTGAAGACAAAGCTATTTATATGTTAATGTATGATATTCTATGAATTACTTTTGCGGGTGTGCTTTTTCCATCCCCATTTTCTTTTATTAGTCATAAAACAGGCCCCTGGTTACCAATCTGTGAACAATATGGAAAATAATCACTTAAAATGCATTAAAATGCATAGGGAGACTGCCTGAGAGTAATTAGAATATTAAAAAAAGAGTTGTATATCATAAGTGCCAGAAAATTGTTCCAAAGCTATAATTCATTTTGTTTGGCATAACATGCATCGACTGAAAATAATTCCCTTTCAATATTTTGCATTTAGCAGCGTTCCCGCGTTGGTGGATTGAAGCGGGGAATAATTCGTCACCGATTTTTACAAGCGAGGGGTGATTGCACGAACCAGTCGTAGCAAATCAATCTAAATAAATGATATTAAAATAACATGAGTTAAAGTGGTATGCCATTGTACCTGAAGCTATGTCGGGGTTTCTACGTGTTCATGCAGCGCCTTTTGAGAGCTGATTAAGAAGAGGAAGAGTCCTCTACATGTAGATTCTAACGATTTAAATCTAAAGTCGTATGTAAGAGTCTTATTCAAAGAAATTAAAAATTTTACATACTTTTAGTTCTAAGTCAATGATAGTTTCATTTCTAAAACCAAACGTTTTTTTATCATGTTCACCAGTCGAAGTTGGAAGACACAACGTTATTTGTATGTCTTTAAGACATAAAAAAGTGTTTTGCTATATGGTAAGCTTTAAGAAATTAATCGCGCACAGCTCGTGTACAAATCGCCAAGGTGGGAACGTAATTTCAGTCTGAAATAACTTTAATATTTGCGTCATCACGTCTTTTGGTGCGTCCTAAATATAATATCTCATCTATAACAATTACATATCTAACTTAAGAAATTTTATAAGCAGAGCTCGATATAATCACTAACTGCATTTGACCGATCATTATGCGCTATAATTGGCTTCATCACCGCATCAGATAACATTGATGAAAAAACCCATTTGAGTCTTGTCCTTCCTTCTTGTTAATAGTTACTGTTACAGCAATTATTAAGAAGAACAGTAATTGTTAAGAGGAAGGAAGGCAAAAGACTCATAATGCTAGTTCCTAAATTTAGTACAGTACTAAATTTAGGTAGAAGCATTATGTAATTAGGTCAACCTACAATGAGCACTAGTAGAACTACTCAAGGAAACATGCATTATATTTTGCTGAAAATATCGGGTATTCATATATCATAATAGCATGGATTATTTCTTAACATAATTTGTCTTGCGAAAACTTGATGTCTATATCGTATATTAATAGCGGGAAGCATTGGAATTTGATTACTTGACTAATTAAGAAGATATAAGAAGTAGCAAATGATATGTGGAGTCAGAGAGTCCTTGAAATAAAGAAAACGGGATAAAAAGACGTTTTTATATCGATTACTTGCATCATTTGCAATTAAGGAATAACGCACATCTAATATCAGCATTGGTCGCATTTGAAACTTTTGATATACATTGTCACGTGTGAAAGGAATGTTCTAATAAGGCTCTGTGTTTAATAAGATATTTATAGACAAATTGTCGAGAAATCGTTTCTTTCTTCTGTTGCACACATGTCTTTGTAGCCAACGAATACCACAACGTTCTAACTAAGAAATTATACGACAGTTTTGCATCCTTAGGGGCTAATAATAACAATAATAATAATAGTATAGTCAGGCTTTTACCTGGGCGTATAGTAAACGTTTTTAAAAGGTCTTATACGTTGGGCATACTTTGGCGATAAGTGCAAAAATGTGACTGAACATTTACGAATGACGTTGCATAGAGGAGATAGGATGAGTCTTGAAATTCACCCCTCTCTCTCTCTCTCTCTCTCTCTTCCGTTTCCCTCTCTTCCCCC
>BQKZ01000370.1:94391-105131 GCA_036244855.1 Temnopleurus reevesii
TAGATACACCTACACAGCACCAACTCTGATATGGCTACCTCATCATGGAGACTATCTAGTCTTATAACCAGACTCAGGTTAGCCGCCAAGCCACCAAAAGGCTTTGAGAAGTTCTTTCCTGAATCAAGGCAAGGAGCAAAGAATCCCAAAGTAGCAAAAGAAGCATGTAAGTATCAATTGGATCGAGCAGGGAAGGAAAGCAATTAACATAACTAAGTATTTTGCAGAAATTTATGAGAAAAATGAGCAAATTATTTCAGTGAACATTGTGGTATTTTAAAAGGGGGAACCTTTTTGTGTCAAGGATAATTGTAAAGGTTTTTATTATCAAATTGAGAGAATATTATACCTCCTTTCAAAGAAGACACAGCGATAAACACAGATCTAAGACTCTGGAATAATGTACATGCCTGAGAAGTTTGCTCAAATTCATCACTTCCTCTCTTTCGTGTCAAACTTCTATTGCAGTGAACATCTGCTCTAATAGTTTTATAATGAATATGTATTCTTATTGACACAGAACAACCTCGTCAGAACTCCTAACACTCTTCAAAACACTACATAACCAATTTATGTAGCTATAGTCCCTAGGCCTAGCTTGAGAGTCTCTCAAATTAAAAACTTTAGAAAGGATCTGTACTTTTACTCTCAAAATCTTTTCTTATTAGCTTATTTTTTAAGTTGGTGGATGGTAAGAAGCCATTGTGCAACTGACGTGCACAATAAAGGATGTCATTTATTACACATATCAGTTGCATGCTTATTTTCTTCCATTCACATGCCTCTGTCCACCAATTTCGAAAACATGCTACTGACTAAAAAGCACATCTGTCAGAACTGCAAACGATCTTTGAAACTGTCCATAACTTATCACTTCATTTCTTTTGCATCTTCTCCCTAGCCGAGTCTTCCAAATCCGCACCAAAGAGGAGTAGCGGCAAGCAAGAATCAGAGAGCAGTAAGAACTTTGGAGAGGATCTATGGAAGAGCCTCATGGCACAAGGGAAGACCGGGGGAGGAGGAGGGGCTGGAGGCAGACCCCCTATCGATGAAAAGAACAAACAGCAGCTGATGTTTAGCATTGCGGTGACCATTGGTGGCGCCCTTGCAGCGGGATACGTGTTGATGGGTGGTTCGGCAGTGGAGATCACGTACAAGGATTTTCTGAATGAGTATTTATCTGCAGGCCAGGTAAGATTATTTTGTTTTTGTAATTTGTACTTATCCATCAGAAAGTTATTAAGAGTAATTGTGGTACATCAGTATTCTATAACTCCCCCTTCTATGAGATTGCCAATGATAATATAATCAGTATTATGCAGAGTGGATACATACATGTATGCTGTATTAAATTGCATGTAATTAGTTTTTATTTGTCTTGCAAGGAAAGAGAATGAGCCTTTCGAGCGAGTGTAAACAAAATGAAGACCTTGGTTAAAAAAAGTGCCAAGTCCTTGTAGATCATTTTAGTCTGTTACGCCTTTCATTTTGATATTCATTACACATGTATGCTTGATTTTCAACATCCAAAGAAAGAGTTATTATAAATCTGTAAAGAACCCATGACGTGAAGTTGAAACCTTCATCAGGTTTCTATTACATATATGCGAAGTATGTTGTATTATTTCAAGTTATAAATTTCTTTCTGTTTCAGGTTGAAAGAGTTGAAGTTGTGAACAAGAAATTTGTCAGAGTTTGGCTGAAAGCTGGTCACTCAAAGGGGGTATGTCTAACAACCATTTTTATCATTGATTATTATGATTACATTTACTGGTTATTATGTTGTATTAGCTAGAAAAGCAATGTGATTTCATAAAAAGATATGGAGCTTGTATTGTAGATTCATGGTGAATTGTGAGGTCTTTCAGACTATAGGAAAAATTCTGCTGTTTTAGTTCCTATTCAACTATTTTAAATTGTGCTTTTCAGGGTTGGGAAATGGAGCAAGATGGGATAGAGTGCTGTAAAGTCAATGTCTTTTAAGTTATAAATTCTCCTACATGTATCACTTTACTAGTCTCTGTATATGTCTTGTAATGTTTATTTTTTGTTCTTTTTAAGACTGCAAGTAATCTTTGGCACAAGTCAGATATAAATAACCTTTGGTAATCTCTCATGTATTCTTTTCTTCCCACATTGCAGAGATATGTGTGGTTCAACATTGGCAGTGTCGATACGTTTGAGAGGAATCTGGAGCAAGCACAGACCAACCTAGGAATGGAACCTCAGAACTTCCTGTCTGTAGTCTACAGCTCAGAGAGTGATGGGTAAGTTGATGGACGACGTCGCTTATTGTATGGAAAAAAAAATCAATATTTATTCATTCAAATCCTATATGGAAGTAAAAGATTCATATTTTTGTATTAGTATTCAATGAAATTTATAGTAATTGCTTGAGGTAGATTGGCCAAGTTTTGACATGTATCTTGGTAAAGGAATTGATGATTGAATCAGAAAGCCTGGAACCTCTACAGTCAGAATATTGAATACACAATTCTCTGGCTAGCTGGAAACTGGTTACCCCCCATTGAAATTGTATAATTTGTATTGTATAAAAAGTTTGTTACATGATTGATTTCTTTATTTATGTGTATGTTATTTTAGCTCATATTTTCAATTCTTACATTTCTAAGCAGCAGTTACGACGCCAATTGAAAATTCACAGGTGGTTGAGTGACTTTGATACAGATTTCTTTATTATTGTTACTTTATAATTACGAAGAGTAAAATTTTCTACAAGGTATCTTCTTTTCAAATCGAGTGACTGTATTACAGTTTAAATCTCTCTCTCACTCTCTCTCCTTCTTTACCAGGTCATTTATGATGAGTCTCATTCCGACAGCGCTCATGATTGGTTTCTTCCTCTACCTCTTCCGTAACAACCCTGCAGCTGGAGGACGGGCTGGCAGGGGCAAGGGGGGCATCTTTGGGTTTGGGGAGTCCACAGCCAAGATACTCAAGGAAGATGTAGGAGTCAGATTCAAGTAAGTTGATGTGGTGGTGATGATGCTGCTGCTGCTGCTGCTACTTCTGATGATGATGATGATGATGATGCAGCCATGAAAATAAACATAAGTTGTCAACGAAACATTCCTCTGAAAACGATCAACCTGAACATTCAGGATGAATTCACCTAAACTAACAAATAAACAGATATCCACTGATACGCAACAGTCCTTTAAAGAAATTCTTTGGACATTAATTTCCCTCCTAAGTTACATTTTCTTCATTAAATATAATCATATGAAAAGTACATTATCACTGAAAGATCCTTTTTTGTATGAAGGTAATACATATGACAACCAAACAATTATGCTGGGGGACATCATGATATGTATATGGATGATAATGAGGATATTGATGATGTTGATAATCAGACAAATTATCTTGACAATTATAGTATGTAACATAAAATGTATAACACTCTAAACCAAAAATTCTATAAGAAAACATTACCTTGTACTTTAATAGTAATGCTAAATTCATAACTATTGCTTGTACTTCTTTTACTTCTGCTGTTGGTTGCAAAATAATGTTGTTGATAGACTATTTAAATTCAATTTCAAATTGACATCTCTCAAAAAAAAATATCTTCACTGTATTTTGTTTGATTCACCAGAGATGTTGCTGGATGTGAGGAGGCCAAACTGGAAATCATGGAATTTGTCAACTTCCTCAAGAATCCTCAGAAATATGCTGATCTTGGAGCAAAGATTCCAAAGGCAAGTTAAAACTAGGAAGAAATTGAACCAAACTTCGAGCACCTTCAAAAAGGAGTTTCACTTTTTTTATGCTGCACCATCTACATTGAATTTGGTTGTACTAAGAAATGTCAGTTGGCCCAAGATTTGCACTTGTTGAAATGTTGTATTGTTTTCATGTACAATTTGTTTCTATATTTTGCTCTCACTGTGTGATATATTTGGATAAATTCTAGTATGAAAAAGTCTCTGTTATCTTTCAAATTGACCTTAGAGAGACAACTATCCCGATGATTTCCTCGATACTTAATACATTTATATCAGTAATAAATCTTATACAATATGTACACTTTAAAATTATTAAAGAAATGCCATGCTAATGCTGAAGTTGATTGAAAGTGATGCATTATGTAGCTGAGATAAGAAAGTTGAACTTGGTCTCCACATTTTAACATGGTATTATCAACTATTGTATATCCAGGGTGCCATTCTATCGGGACCTCCTGGTACGGGTAAAACCTTGTTAGCCAAAGCCACAGCAGGGGAAGCTAATGTGCCTTTCATCACAGTCAACGGCTCAGAGTTCTTAGAGATGTTTGTTGGTGTGGGACCTTCAAGGGTAAGAGACAATTTTCTCATTTTCCCCACTCATTTTAGATAAAATATTGTTAGCTAAAGCCCCAGCCAGGGAAGCTAAAGTGATTTTCATCACAGTCAATGGCTCTGATTTGCATGAGATGTTTGTGTTTGAACTTCAGGAATAAGAGATTTTTTTATCTGAGTCACTATTTTCAGATAAGATATTGTTAGCCAAATATTTAGCCGGGTTAGCTAGTGTGTCTGTCATCAAACTCAAAATTCCCTCCAAAATCTGTTTTGTATTTCCAGATATGTATTCTTAGGAGATATTACTGACATTGCAAGTGATTCCAAGTGGTTATTGCTTTGCATCTGGAATCCCTACCAGCCTTTCCTTTCCAAAAATAATTAAAGAGTCATGCATATGGAATGAAAATTTCATCAGCACAGTGTTTCATTTTATCTGTAAATAAGAATACAACAATGTAATAATAATTAAAAACACTTTGTTTGTAACTAAGAATAAAACCATATAATCATTGGAAAAAAAACACATGTCCCATAAGACAACATTTTATTTGAAAAAAAAAACACATTTCATTGTTATGAATAAGCAAGCAAAGGGAATAAATGTCACAGTGGAAGTATTTTTTTGGAAAAGAAATAATTTTTCGTTGTAGAAATCATGCAACCATGTTTTCTATACCTATCCCATCAATCAAATCTTTTTAAAGTCATACAGATTTAATCATACAGATTGTGTAGTCAAATGATTTGGCCTATGCACAGTTACCGTGAGTAAAAAAATGTATGTTTTCACACCTTGTATTTGTAATTTTTCAGGTTAGAGACATGTTTGCAATGGCGAGGAAAAATGCTCCCTGTATTCTGTTCATGGATGAGATAGACGCTGTGGGAAGGAAGCGAGGCAGGAGTAACTTTGGAGGACAGAGTGAACAAGAAAACACATTGAATCAGCTTCTTGTAGAAATGGATGGTGAGTCCAATGAGAATATTAAAGAACAATGATTAGAATCCTCCACTCACAAGAAAACCAACCAATTTCTCATCCACCAGTTTTACTGTTTTATCCAGT
Organism: Temnopleurus reevesii; assembly: GCA_036244855.1. Taxonomy (NCBI): domain Eukaryota; kingdom Metazoa; phylum Echinodermata; class Echinoidea; order Temnopleuroida; family Temnopleuridae; genus Temnopleurus; species Temnopleurus reevesii. The sequence goes on from BQKZ01000370.1 coordinate 99,768, forward strand.
TTTGACCCTCTGCCATTTATCTTTTACATGTATATTTCGGTCAAAAGCAAATTGTTTATGATCATCGAGCTAAAAGCTGTGTTGAAAATTCTTGACGTTTTTAATGTTGATGCTGATTTGGAACTGTAAATACATTTGCACTTGTATGTTTGTTACTAAAAAGGGAATTCTCTGAAAAATTGTAGGTTTATCAAAAAAAAAAAAGAAACTGGATGAATTTCAGAGTTTCAATGGGTTCCTGAATTCTGCATCTGTTTAGTTAGAGATATATGTTGCACCAAAATTAGTAGTGTCATCAGGAATAAATTCTTTGCAGTATGACAGGATTTAACTCAATGACCCATGCTTGTACATTGACGTCACTAATCATGAATGAAAAAAAGGTATAGTTTTACAGGGAACGTCCTATCTTTCTTTTACTATATTTTCTATATCCTAGGATTCAACACAACAACAAATGTCGTAGTCTTAGCAGGCACAAATCGACCAGACATCCTAGATCCTGCCCTCATGAGACCTGGCAGATTTGACAGACAGATCTACATTGGTGCACCAGACATCAAGGGAAGGTAAGACAACTAAGTTGAGATTTATTGATGTGGATACTAGCTAAGCCCTTTATCCCATTGACAACTAGATTGTGTAATTGCCATAGACTTTGTGCTGGGACCACCCGGTGCCAGTAGTCAATGGGTTAACGTTATTCTGCAAGTCAAGAACTGATCTGTGAGGAATACAGGTAGCTCTGCCAAACTCAAGTCTCCTGGGACTTAAAAAAAATCTGTTATATGTAAAGAAAATTAGACTTACAAGAAATATTTGACATGATATATGAAAAAAATATCACTTTTGGTTATCATTCAACTTGCAGGCAGAGTTGATTGTTGTGTCGTATTATCAGTGAATGAACAAACTTTTCATACATATTCAATGAAAGTCGAAGTGTTGTAAATATTGATCAGCTTTGTGATCAAAGTGATCAAAGGAGACTCTCCACCATGTGACATGAATAAGGAAGAGGATCGTTCTGGAGATGAAAGATAAGATAACTCAATGTCTGGGTACAATTGACTGACCTGTCTTCAGGTGCAGAATTAAGAGGATTAGGGTTGAGATAACAAGAATTATAGTAGAACATAGGAGCCTAGGCACTGAGGATTATTGACTGTTAGAGCTCTGAAGACAGAAATAAATGTTCTGTTTCTTAAATCCATATCACTTGGTGATACCACAAGCCTACTTTGATTAAATTGCATGATAGTTTGCCTGCACCTGCTGGCCTTCATCAAGTAATCTATCCAGGAGAGAGAATCATAATTTGGGGTATTACAAGCTCACTCTGTGTCCCAATCGGTTTTTTCCCATCTATTTTTGTTGCGAAATAAATACGAGAAATTTAACCATAATGAAAAATATCTCGCTTTCTACATTATTTCAATTGTTTTCTGTTTCTCTTTCCTAGGGCATCTATCTTCAAAGTTCATTTGAAACCTCTCAAGACAGAGATTGATATGGAAGAGATGTCTAGGAAACTAGCTGCTCTGACACCTGGGTTTACAGGTAGGTTCATAGGAATTCTCTGATGGGTGCATTGATGCACTATATACCTGAAAGCCCAACAATGTATGGGAATGGGAGGGGTTGAATCAGCCCCTTTGATGCTTTACGAAATATAGCTGCAAATTTAATGTTTTATCTTTTGATTATGTAGCACATTTTTAGACAAAATATTTTGCTTTCACATGTTTGATATTGAAGCCACTCCCATTTCAAACATTCTTGTCAAGCCCAAATGGCTAAAAATCGTTTTTTTTTTTTATGTACTAATGTGCATTGAAAGATCCTCTGAATTCAATAACTGCTGAATGTGTATCAAGTTAATCACCTTGTTATCTGTAATAAGCATATTTTTTATTTGACCCATTTCATATTTTGATTATTTATTCTTAGTTCTATCATTGAAAGTTCATTTATCATTATAGTGCCTTTGAGCATTGTATATGAAGTGAGTAGGACTCTTTCTAAATATGAAATACTTATTTTTACAATTGCTGATTCTAGAATCATATTTGAATGCATTGCCACCTCTTTTACTTGAGGCAGTCTTGATTACAGCTTAACATGGTTTCATTTAATTTTTTTCTTTACAAGATATTATCATTGTTCCTCCGCTTTGATTATCTGGTGCCGACATAGCTAATGTGTGCAATGAGGCAGTGCTGTTTGCTGCTCGACATGGTTTCAATCAAATCGATGCCTCCCACTTTGAAGCTACCATAGAAAGAGCTGTACCAAAGATTATCTGTATCGCTCTCTACCAAAGATTATCGTTGTTCCTTTGCTTCCATTCTCAGGTGCTGACATAGCTAATGTGTGCAATGAGGCAGCATTGATTGCTGCTCGACATGGTTTCAATCAGATAGATGGGTCTAAACTGCAATAGAGAGAGTGATACTAGAAATTATCTTTATTTTCGTTTCTCTGCTTCCATTCTCAGGTGCTGACATAGCTAATGTGTGCAATGAGGCAGCGTTGATTGCTGCTCGACACGGTTTCAATCAAATCGATGGGTCTCACTTTGAAGCTACCATAGAAAGAGCTGTACCAAAGATCTGTATCGCTCTCTATCAAAGATTATCTTTGTTCCTCTTCTTTCATTCTCAGGTGCTGACATAGCTAATGTGTGCAATGAGGCAGCATTGATTGCTGCTCGACATGGTTTCAATCAGATAGATGGGTCTCACTTTGAAGCGGCAATAGAGAGAGTAGTGGCAGGTGAGTGTACTGAAGTGACATACATACTTTACATTTGTCTTTATTTTCTAAGGTTCACTGGTCTTGTAGCTGTGTGTGTGTGAAGGTAGATGATAAACAAAATGGATGGGTGCACCTTGGGGGTGTTTCATTAAGATTTGTCGCAGAGACAATTAGTCAGCGCTGACAAAGTCCTTGATTGTGATTGGACGAAAAGCACTATCGCTGACAGTTGCTATGGGAACTGTCGAAAAATGACTCCTTGTGGCTGTGACAAATCTTGATGAAACACCCCCCTGAACCTGACGTGTTGGATTTTTTTATTGAGATGCCAAATTTGCATATTATATACAGTGACATACTGAACTCTTCATAAACCCTTTAATTAAGAATAAGAGAAAATTGGCTAAACTTCTAGTAAGTTTTCCCATTGATGTACCAAGGGTGTATTGTAAGCTTTATACGCATGATGTGCCTCTATACATGTATGTTGCTGTGTGGAAAGTTTGTCTGTTCTGTGATATTTCAGTCTATTATTACAATAACTATGCTATTGTCTTCAATAACATTGCCGCAGATTCTGTCCTTTGAAATTTTTGTTTACTGAATTGAAAGTTTATAGTATAACTTTTACAAATAAAAATATTTCAAATGTATACTACAGGTCTCTGAGCTCAACAAAGTTAAGAATATGAAATATACTTACTATATAAAAAAGATTAACTTATACAAAAAATTTCCCCAAATTTAGAGTATTTTATAGTCATGAAATTTGAAGTTTTACCAGCATGTGATTATTGAATATTGGAAGTGATTGTAACCAATTTTTTGTTTTACAGGTCTTGAGAAAAAGACACAGGTGTTGCAACCTGAAGAGAAGAAGACAGTTGCCTATCATGAGGCCGGCCACGCTGTAGCTGGATGGTTTCTAGAACATGCTGACCCTCTTCTAAAGGTAAAGAACTACAATATGTGCGTGACCTTGGTTTAACGATTGACAGCAATGTCACTTTTAAAGAGCACATTAGGAACATTTGCAAGTCTGCCTCTTTTTGGTATACATAAAATTAGTAAAATCAGGAGGTCACTGGACCGACCCACAACTTCAAATTAGTCCATGCTTTTGTTTCATCCCACATCGACTATTGTAATTCTTCTCATTCTGGCATCCCTCAGTCACATCTAATCTCACTCCAAAGAGTACAGAATAGTGCTGCTCGTCTTGTGACTCTCTCACATAAATCAGAGCACATAATCCCAATATTGAAATCACTACACTGGCTCCTAATTTGCCATCGCACATCATTAAAAATTCTTCTTCTGTGCTACAAAGCTATTAATGGCTTAGCCCCCTCCTACTTTTCGAATCTCATTTCCTTATGCTCATGTACTTTGTCACAAACTCTTCATTCATCTTCTATATGGTCAGCTCATATAAAGGCACGCGTAATAAAAAGGCACGCATTCAAAATGCGCGTTTTATCTATGGCAAAGACGCGCTAGAAAACCCTGTGGCTCGTCTATGCATGGGACTAAGGAAGCCTTTGCGAACATAATTTTTTGGTAATGCAGTCAAGAATTGGGCATGAAATCGTAACTTATCTTTATTACCAATGAATGTGTACTTTTTCATATTAATCTTTAGAATTTATATGACATTAGGAAGTAAAAAATATAGCAATAAAAGTTGATAATTATTATTTATTTGACCGGCAAAAAGCAGTGCGTGCCTTTATATGTGTTCCAAAAACTACTACAGTTTGAAAGACTTTGCCGGAAACTGTTCCTCGTAGACAATTTTTTTACTTTTTTCTGTTCAATATTTATATCTTCATAATCTTCAGAATATTCTCCTTCGAGTGAGACCAGATTCAGTGATTGAATGATATATTTTACTGTTCTATATTTGCTCAGAAATAAGGTGCGTGCCTTTATAGACTTCCATCATACTACAGTTAGCATCTGGACCCCATACCCATACCCATTCTGATTATCGCGCTGTTTCAGTTATCGCCCCGCTCTTTGGAACAAACTGCCTGTATTTATTCATCATGCCCCCTCTGTATCTCAATTCAAATCACCCGAAAAACCTCGTTATTGCTATAACTTCAGATGAATTGAATCAATTTCTTTCAAACTTTGCGCAATTATGTATTAGCATGTTTAGGAAGAAGATTTGGGGTTAACTGGGTCAAAGTTCACAGTGCCCAAAATATGTAAAAATCACCCGAAATTTTTCGGATTTCTGATGGCATGGAACAAGCAATAACATCTTTCTGATAGCGTGATGGCGGAGGCATAAATTTCAACCATGTGCGGTCAATGATTCATCTAGTTATAAATTTTCACTATATCATTGTATGAATCTCAACTGTATAACATAAATCTATGACAGGTAATACAAATCTTCTGTCCTTTTTGTTTGTAGGTTTCAATCATCCCACGAGGAAAGGATCTTGGCCATGCCCAGTACTTGCCTAAGGAACACATTTTCGTCACCCTTGCTAAACCAATCTTACAATCTTGGGACATTTTCTTCTCTTTGTTACCTAGGTTTCCATCATCCCACGAGGAAAGGATCTTGGCCATGCCCAGTACTTGCCTAAGGAA
>BQKZ01000370.1:127309-149864 GCA_036244855.1 Temnopleurus reevesii
TATTTAGCATAAAGCCTAGTATGAAACCTAGGCTTTTCCAACGCTCCTGTTCAGCTCATTGTGACGTCACGCTACCGCGCAGTGTTTTACCGCGTACGCGTAAACAGCTTAAGGGCCCTTTTGTCGCGACGAGCCTCATTTGTAAAGAGTATGAATAACAAGGAATAGTACAAACTATATTTCCAACTAAATTAGCATAACAGCATTTTCAACTCTTCTCGCTTTTCCAGGGGGCTTAATTCAGACAAAGTCTCCTTTCTAAAGAGTGGATCTTTCCAGTGATTCATTCAAATTATGAATAATTCTGGGTATGTAAATTGATTCTAAAAAAGACGAAGGTTAAGATTTTTAAACTCCAAACTACTAGTAATGCAAATCATAGAAACCTTGGAAGATATTTTTGAAAGGGGCTATTCATTCATTGCTTGAATTACCATTACAGTGTATGCTATCCATATCAATGGTAAATTTCAGCAGAAAAAAACTTAATTCGATGATAAAGAGTGCATGCTATCATTTTGCAAAAATTAGGGTTCTGATTTAACGTTGAGGGCATTTATAATTTACAACTCTAGAAATAGGTTGAACAACACTAGCGGTGGAACACCGAAATGGAATTAACGAGTTACACAATCGTAATCAGTTTAGTTTAAACTGGTGTAAATACATGACATTTTGATTTTATTTCCCATGTATGAATACTTGCAGTGTGATTGTGAAGTTTTATAAAAATATATGAAATGTATTCAGGTATCTAGCTGGGAGAGGGAGGGGGTGTAAAAGGGAACAAAATATCAGAAAAAAGGGGGCGAAAAATAAGTGGTTGCACCCATTGTTTCCTGTAAGGAAATATTTGAAACAGATATTTAAGGCCCAAATATATCATGCCTGCCTCTTATTATCCGATACCGAAAAAAAAATATCTGCCAAATTGTAAATATGTAAATCGCTTTTTAAAAAGTACCACTTAATTGTCGAAATAATACGCACTAAATTGATATATTGCAAACTCAATATAATACAACGAAACAAAAACAGGAAAAAATATATAGTATTTTCAAATGATAATGGAATCCTTGAAATAGAGGGAAGAAAATAATTTAAACCCAATGAATGCGTTTCTTTACAATGTAAACAATAAAAGTGATACGACGGGATTTAGGGGGACTTGTAGCCTCTAAAAACATCAGAATATGAAATAGGACGTGCACAGTTAGATGACGATGTTGTCAATATTTCAGGTATTTTTTCGACATGCAGGCCCCAGTCTGCCAGTGGTGAGAGGTGCTATTTTCCCCAATGGCGAGTGTAGTTTGACAATAAAGAGACAATGATTAATGAACTCAGGATCAACAGGATCAAGTAAAGAATATTATGGATGTATGTTTGTGTTATGGTTGCTTAGTTTTATTTTTTTGCTTGTTGTTGTTGTCATTTCTTTGCGTTCGTTTTGCTTGCTTCTTGCTTATAATATGTATCGATTGGCAGTTTTATGATGAAATTTGTCCGTCCGCTACTTTCTAAATTCCAAAGTTAATGTTTAAATTTTATGTTAATATTTTTAGCCCTTTTTTTCTGACATTTTTTAGAATCCAATCGTTACGCAAGTCTCAAATTTGTGTAATCTTAAGAGAAGCTAGCTCAAAATTTGAAGCCACATAATTATATCTCTGAGCCTGATGAGAAGTTCGCTGCAAAGCATACAAGTAGGGGCATTTTGATTCCAATGATCGGCAATTTGCGATAGAAAATACACAAAAAATGCACAATTTGACTTTATTTAAAATCAAATGGCCAAGAAACCTCTTGAACACACTCAACATAGTAACTAATTTATATTCTCGCCTTTGGTCTATTTGTTAAAAGGATCATGTTGTTTGACCAGCCACTGAAGATTCCGAATGAAATCGAAAAGATTATACACCCAGACAGCCGCGTTCCTAGACAAGGCAAACGGGTGGTAATTTAACACCGACTCAATGTTCACAATTGGCGACACCAGAAAAGAGATTTAGAACTATTATTTATTAATGAATCAGATATTGTTTTCTTATAGCGAACTTCAATTGAATTGCTTTCACAATGTACATGATGTAATACGTGATGTATTTAACGTCATTGTGTGGAATCATTACGAATTGCCAATTTAAGGATTGTTGTAAACTACGGTGTAGCAGTGAGAATCTTTACACAGCACAAGGAGGTTATTACAATTTCAGATCCAGCACGGCCGTGTTTGGATTGAACTAGTTTGAATTGTTGAATAACCGTTTGAAAAGGTTGTAATCCCTTTAGCATTTTATATTTCAATTAAACATTCTAGATTTTAGAGAATATCTTGGAGAATATGAAATTTCATTGTAAGTAAACCAAAAAGGGTTCAAAGATGGCGTCATTATATACCCTGCGATATGGGCTTGCCAAGAAAAGTTGGTTGAACAGCTTACTTAAAAAAGATATGATGTAGCCTATACTGGTGTTGTTTCATAAAGATGTTCGTAGAGGCACACATGACTCTACACGCTCAACAAAAAAAGTTACATAAAGGGTGCGAACTATCGCAAAAAGAAGCGATCTGCAGCAAAACTTATATTATCAGCCTCAAGCAGACACTATGGAGTCCTTGTTTTAATGTCGCCATCGTTTTGAACTGGAGTTTGGCATGATCGGGACAGGAGTTCGGGTAATATGTCATAGAATCAAGCGATCCACATGTTTAAAGGCCCGAGTTGAAAGCTCTGAGCACTCGGGAGAATGAAAAAAAATCATACCTTTTTGTGGATCAATTTTAATTCTACATAAATGGTGCAATATTGCAAACCAAAAAGGTGCTTCCATTTTATCATTCTGTTTGTATTTTCATTTCATTTTCATTTTTTTCATTTTATTTTATTTATTTCGTTTCAAACAAAATACATATCAATACAGTATGACAAAACAGATGTAATATACATAAATCAAGATTTATACGCATAATTCCTTTCCTGCACTCAATGACCTTCTATGTCGCTCAGTTAGCACCTGAGAAAGGGTCACCAGCCGTGCGTAGAGTCATGAAGACATCTACGAACAGAACATCCTAATAAAACAGGTACCTGGAATGCACATCTCCCCTAATCATGTCTGCGGATGGCGATTCAATACATTTCATTATGTCCATGAATCCATTCAATGTCTGGCGTAAATCATTGCAATATGAAATGTCCTTGATGACATAAACGAACCCGAAGAAATTTGCTGAGGCATTTAAAAGGGCTGGGGTATGCGAGGTTAAATTTTATATGATTATTTCGCCTCACTAAGCATAACCAAGCAAAGAAAAATGAATGGGATTGCTTATATTGCCGACAAATTAAGGCTGGCAAATATTACGGAGGATTACTTCTTGTGTTAGGTAAAAAGATATTGCATAATTGAACAATAACGGAGGGAAATGAACAACGCATATTTTAACGCAAAACATTTGACGGGGGGGGGGGAATAAACAATTTGTTTAGAAAGAATCTAATATTCAATTTATACTAAGTGATATTTTAAGATATATAGATAGTTCTAATCTGCTTTGTTGATTTAAAATTATATAAACATAACAAAAACGTTACTCCTCTACTTAAAAATACGGGAGAAGAACTTATTAACCGGGGAGTATATTATGATACATTAATCTTCAAACAAAAGTAACCGTTGGAATATTTTTATATTTGCACAATGTAGTGTGGGATATATTACAAGAAATAGTCATGAAAGGACTAATCAAGGGCTTTAAAATATAAAAGTCACAACGTTCTGAATAGACTTAACTAACTCGTCCTCAGGGGAAGAAATCACAAGCGGTATATAGGAGAGCCTCGATTGAGAACACGAGCGCTGGCAGTTTGTCTTCAAACAATAGTAAATTAATTTGACGGGGGGGGGGGGGGGGGGGTACGCGGCCCAATAAAGTTTGTCTAATCCTTAAAAGATCAATTCTGATAAATCCTTAAAAGATCAATTCTGATAAATCTATATAATAATAATGATTTACTGTAGATGATTCTGTTGATGATTCTGTTGATGATACTGTTGAGGTTTCAACTGCATACACTCTTAAAGATGTAAGGCAAATTGTACACGATTATGGACATCATGTTGTCCACAGAACTATTTGTTCAACCGATGTTATTATTTTGCTCGTGATTATTACAATTCGCTCTAGCTGGTGCCAATTAAACGAAACTGTTTTGGCTATCCTCTTCTTGCTAAAACGTTAAATATTCTTCTGCAATCCTCCTAGAATAGACACAAACGTTAAAATGTCTATGTTCAGAGGATGGTACAAGAAGTTAAGACGTCTGATAAAAAAGAGGATGGTTATGACCATTTCGTGCAATCGGCCACTGGATTGTGCAAAAAATACAAAGAAGTTGATATTTTGTAACACATTTTTGTGAGGACAGCAAGTTACCTGATGACTTTCGAAGAGTGTACATGCTCGTTTCTTGAAATGGAAGAAGAAAAATAGAATCCCCTTTTCACTTCCCATTTCGTTAATTTGCATTTACTTTTTATGACTCCATTGTTCGATATCAATAGCCAAGATAAGAACCAGCTCTGTCAGGCGAGATAGGACGTGATTTCATGAATACAAATAAAGATTAAAGACGGAAAATAAGATTGGATTTCAATTGCTGTCCAAATCTCAGAGGGAGGTTGAGATTTAACTCCGATTATCACACCATTTTTGTTATTTCTAGCCATTGAATTCGAATGAATAACACACCTTTGAAGGTTTGTTCGGGCAGTGACTCTTCTTAATGTTGCGTGACATCAGATCTAATTTAAAAGTGATGGCTTGTAATTATAATTCACTTTTCCAAGTAGGGAATATTGCACACAGGGGACCCTATAGGTTTGTAAAAGACAGAATTGATTTGACCAGTCAGTCAGATTCCAGCGGGTGATCACTTCCTTTTGATGGACGAGCTGAATGTCGACTATCCGCCGTATTTTGAAATTGTCACAAATTTTGTAACACTAAAAGATCTTGATCTATCTATTTTGGGAAATGATGTATATCATATGCATTAATACCAAATACAAATTTTGTGACTTTTGATCCGAGCTGAGTTTGATATTAAAATAGATTGAGGCAAAAACCAAGAATGATTGATCCATCACACTTTACAAAAAGAAATGTGTTATAATGTGACAGAAAGTAAATCATTAATGAATAGTATATCAAAAGGTCTCGCTAGTGAATGTAATGAATTAGTTTAAGCACAATTAGGTGAACAGTGTTTCTTGTAACAAATGGAATTTCCCCCAACGAAATATGGTTTCAAACGATACAAGCCAGTTCTATGTAAACAAGACATAAGTTTACAACTCTGTATGCTCCAGAATTGTGATTATTGAGAGGAAGTATAAGCATAGTAAGCATGGTAGTGCAATATAAGACTCCATCCTGTTAACACCACACCAGAAATGACACACTGTCATTATAGGTAATACTGGCTCTTCAAATGCAAAAGTTCTAACCGTTTCGGAAGGTGTATTTTGAATTGAGTTACAAGTGAATGGCCGAGAACGTGTTTATTATTAGAATGTTCGCTCTCACTTTTTTCAGCTGTTGCAATATTCACATTCTAATTTTGACACCATGCGTATTTTGGGACGGTTGGGATATCTGAAAAATGTTATGCTGCTCATTTCATGATTATTTATTTTTTTACATTCGGATCGTAGCTTAAAAATATGCTGACTCATACTGTCTTAGGCATTACATGAACCGAGAATCGAGTATTTTGGCGATCTCATTTATCACCTCTAGATTATAGATAACACATCAATCATCACATCATCACACCTCACGAATTTATCCTCCGCAAACCATCACGTACCAATGAACGGTGTTAGAAGGAACTCAATAGCCCAGTAGGGCACTCTCACTCATTTAAGTGCTTCTCCTTGGCTATTCAAATCGGGGGGAAACTACAAAGTCTTCTTTGGTAATCCTTTGTTGGGGAGTAAAAACGAAACCAGTGCTTCTTTTCTTCTCCCCTTTCTGCCATCTCCTCTCCCGTCCATTGACTGATGTTCTTAATTCATTGAGGAGGTTGATAAATCACCATGTTGATGTCTAGGCATGTACATGGGACGGATGGGGGTATTGTTCGGCCATTGTGCGCCGGACAAGCCCCGGCGGCGGATTCCTTTTAAGTCGCTCCATTACTGCACGCCCTATCTACATGAATGATGTTTGTCAGGACACTGCCAACTCGGGTTTTGTTCGCGGTGCTCCAGTTTTAATAAGACCATGGTTCTGTGCCTGTTGATGTTTTCAGATTTCTGCCTTTTATGATTTAATGACCAATAGGATCCCGTCTGTTTGAACAGTCTTTTTGGTGAGCTTTGCATTCTTTTATTCTGTTAGGAAGCTGTCTGGGTTATAGCTTGTGGCTAAATACAGATATACACGAAAGTTAATATGAAGTGGTGACATTCGTGAAAACTATTAACTTTATGCTGACTGCATGGCATTTTAAACACCGAATAAAAATGAGGAACTAATTTGGGTAAGTATGAAGACTCTGAGAAGTATATTTAGAAAAGATTTTTCGTATGTATCGTATTCATGAGTTCTATTTTGCTCTTCGTAATGCGCGTTTGATTTCGTGCATCATGCTTTTTATATTTGATATTTTGCTTCAGGTATTTAAAGTATTCCCCAGTTAATTTAAAAGTATTTAAAAAAGAATTACAATTTCGTGAATTTGATTTCGCGCAGAATCCGTTTGGTTTGTATGTGATTGTGGTGAACTTGGATGATCGAATCGTTTAATCGTTCGAGAACAGGAGGAAATTGGCTGATTTGTTTGTTTGTTTTATTTCCGCCATAAAAAGATAACACAAAAAATACGAAAAAAAGAGGAAAATATATACAACATACAAAAGAAAGTAAAGATTATATATACATCATAAGAAAAATTACAAGAATTACTCGATTAAAAAAAGCATGGCAAGCAGAAAAATTATAACATATATATATAAATAAAAGAAGTTAAAAAGAAGAGAGCGGAGAGAGACGGATGGACAGCCCAATATCAGCTGCAATTAATAAGTGCAGCTGGTCTTCCTTGGGGACCAGAAACAGAAAGTATGAGCAAAAGAAAGAGGAAATAAAATTATTTTATCCTAGACAATCCCAACCACACTACCAACCCCCTGAGAAACCCAAAATGTTAGATGAAGAATCTATTTATGTTTTCATAGTTCATACTTTAATGTTCAGGACACTTATTATGTTTAAAATTCAAAACACACTATATAGGAAGGTATTCAGTACTTCTTGATTGTATTAATATTAGGAAAATTTATGTCACGACTAGGCTTACATTGTTTTGTCTATATAAACATGATAATAATTTTCTTCAGGAGCGTATAATATCGAATCTTGGTATAATGCAGAAATTTAAGTTCAGACAAAATAATCTAGTGCACTGCGGGATGTCTGCGAAAATAGATACGTCACAAACCTGTAACGTATATGTATAAGAATTAGTAACATTTCACGGGCAAATTTTCAATATAGATTTTTATAGATTTTAACCAAGTTGTGTTAAATCTTGTAAAGTGTTGAAAAATATTTCATAAGTGTGCAGATTTAATAATACTTCTTATAATGATTGGATGGCACACTCTTCTGTGATCTGAGTGATCTGGAAGTAGTAAAAATATTAAATAAATATTTTCTCATGTGTCCAATGACTTTAAATAAGACATTAATGATCATGCAGGCATGAGAGTTCAAACAGAATAAAATATTCTAATTACAATTGTCGATTCATTTTGTGGAATAGGAGATAATCAATCAGGTGATACGCCATTACTTGGAGAATTGTGAACATTTAAGATCCTGTTTCGTTTTAATCTTGCCGAAATTTAAACCACGTTCAAAGTAAAATTAGATGTTATCTGTGCACAGTTGTCATCGAAAGAAGAATACTCTCTGCAATTTGTGCAGAGGAACAAATGATTTGGACAAAGTAAACAATGTCTTTTGAGGCTTTCATCAGAGCTAGATACACAACATAAGAACTAGCATTCCCTCTTATTCTGTGTGAATAAATGATGAATTTATTTTCTTTTGTGATCAGAAATGGGAAAGCTTGACTGAATCCGTACTTCGTGCGCACTATCTCCGTGGTATCTTTCCAAATGTGGTGGAGAATACATCTGAAAAGGATTGACATATGTTAATTCATGAATTAACATAGGGTAGAGAAAAAGTTCCTCATTTTTCCGTACTGTTACCCAAGAACCTCAAGATTTGCCGTCACGTCCTTACAGCAGTGTACAGGGGAACTTCACCCAGATATTGATGTGCTCTTAGTGGATGGAGAAAAATCCAATGAACAAACTGTGAAAATTCGAGCAAACTCCGCTAATCCATTCAAAAGATATCAATTTTGAAAGTTTCCATTTCCACTCCACATTGGCTCCTTATATTAACAATCTACAGTCATAAAATGGCTACCAACGTGGAGGACTGTGAGCACATCGATACCTTGGGTGAAGTTCCACTTTCAGTCTCTACACGAAACCATTCGCGGCAAGCGTGAGGTTGTGCATCTCACCATTCATTATTTCTTTCTCCATCTACAGAATGAACCCGATGAGCCCGTCGTTATCGCTCGTCATCACGTACATTCTGGTCGTCATCGCTCTGGTGATCGAGGAAAGCAACCCGTGCTATGAAGGCGAGGTGCAACTCAGTGACGATACTGGGCAGCTCTACGTGATCGCCTCGCCATACTTTCCCGACGTCTACCCGCATAACCTCGACTGTGTATATCATGTGGTTGCCCCAGAAGGTAATTATATTGATATTTTTTTTTTTTTTTTTTTTTTTTTTTTTTTTTTTTTTTTTACACAAGTGGAAAGTTCCTTGAAAGTGTCTTGTCCGTTACGCCAATGCCGCGCGAATCTCTGTAGAACCCCAGAAAGTAAAATGATCAGCATATCAAAATAAAGAATTGTAAAAATCAGTTGAGTAATAATTAAATCAGACTGATCTATCTCTTGTAAATTACTTTTTGCTCTGCAAAGTGGCAAAACGCTGATGACATCATACATGATCAGTTTTCCTTTCACATTTTGAATGAATTTCATCAAATCTGTCGATAGTTAAATATTTTCTAAACATTTAACCTAGATAATGTAGTATGTGTTGAGGAAAATGACTTTCTGTATAATATACTCTGTTGAATGGTATAAAGAGTCCCTAACTTTTTTTTTAGAAAATTTAGAAAATGCTATATTTTATGCATGCCATATGAAAGGAGAGCTGACCACATGTTATCAGTGACTGAGTATCATCGAACGTACGAGTAAATACAAAAACTTAGAATGTTTTGCACTCACTGTCACTAAACATCTCACCGCCCTTTCTACAAGTATAACATCTACATTTTGATACGACCCCCACCCCTATATCCCTCAGATCGGCGGGTCCGAATCTTCTTCACCTCGTTTACCCTGGAGAACCCAAACGATTTGAGTGTGTGTAACTTCGACTACCTCGCAATGTATGATGGCGGCTTCGACGCAGCTCCTAGCCTGGGGAGCTTCTGCGGACCGCAGAATCCACCGGTTACTATCACGTCCGCAAACCAACTCTACGTACTCTTCCACACGGACTCGTCCATTCAGAAAACGGGGTTTCGCGCAGAGATCACCCATGTGCCTTTGGATTATGTTGGTAAGTTTGGAAAGGTGCAGTTGAAACCAATTACAAACGAATTTGTTGATCTTCCAAAGCGCGTGTCAAACCCTAAAGTGGGCAAACTGAATCAAGTAAGTTGTTCCGGCCAATTTCAATCTGTTCTCAAGCGATTTAACGATTATATCACTTTTTTTTAACCCAAATCACGTACGCATCCTATGCATTCTGCGTACGTGCTCCAAATGCATTTTTTAAACAACAGGGAAAACCTATAATTATGCAAACTATTCGTATTCTCATTATGGGCGCGGTGCTGACAATCTTTAATTCACTCTTTGTTCAATGAGATTTTTTTTAAATTGTGCCCCTTTCAGCGATTCTGGCACCCTTCCCAGCAGATTTGGCACCCCCGGTGTTTAGGCTTGGTTGACAAGAAGGAAATTAAGGTCATCACCTCCTTGGAAGTCCCTCTCAGCAATTTTGGGGCCCCTTTTACTTCAAATTTGTGGCCCCCGTAGCTCTGACCCCCATGTTGCGTGCTTGTGTTTTAGGGGGCTGCGGCCTACGTGCCCCATTTCCTAAGCATATAGGCTACTTGCCTGGATTTGAATCCAGAAACTCCAACAGGACACCACTGCTTTACCACTTAAGCACTGTAATCCGAATCGTTTGTGTTACGATGTGTTATCTCTGGTGTCATATTGAGATTGATTTTTTGTTAATTACTTTCAGAAACTGTACCAACTCCAGAACCATACATTGATGAGACTTTGAAAAATATATATGGTGTTACATTCCTAAATAATTTATTATTTTCTCTTTCAGAACCTGTACCTACCCCAGCACACGGTTCCTGCTATTACACCTACACGGAGGAGCATGGTGTCTTTTACTCTCCAAACTTTCCTGACTACTATGGTGTCGATCTCCAGTGTACATACATTGTAACCAGCGATAAGGTGGACAACCACATATTGGTAGGTATTCAAAAACCATTATGGTGTTACTTATTTAATTCTACTGCTAATAGATCAAATCAAATCAAATCAAATCATTTTATTTTTCAATTCCTTTGATAGTTCAAATAATACAATCATAAACAATAATGGAAATAACTAATATTACAAAAGAAATGAAAAAAAATAGAGGCCAGTAAAGAAGCGAGGCTTGTAAAGAAGGCTGGCCCCTAATAATTACATTAATAATTTATACATAATAAAGCATACACATAAACATAATACAGATAATTACATAATAATTACATATATACACAGAAAAGAAATGATATCAAATTCAGCGATCTCTGCAGTATATACATTGTAGATAGAACGTTAAAGTGTCATACGCAGGGCCCTCGATAGGGTAGCTGTACAAACCTTATGGATGTAAAAATAGTCAAAATGGTTCCAAACTCAACTCCTTGTCAGAAAACCATCGACACTTTGACGTAAAGGTATATTGCATTGTGACACAAATATTTCTTTTTCGAAAACTTTTGTGTATCTGCGTAGATCTGCGTTTGTACAGCCAACCTGCACGCTTTTTCCTTGAGGAACAAATTTCACTGGTTTGGCACCATCATATTATGCGTTCCGTTGCCGATCCGTTACGGATTATGTACGACGATAACTGAGACCTAACGATATCCACAGATTCATAGCGGTTAATCTTTAGTGCTTGTTTGAAAGAGGTTTAAAAGATGTTTCATTATCCAATTTTCAGCTTCGTTTTCCGTCTTTTGACTTGGAACAATCTATCAACTGCGTTTACGACTATGTGGAGATCCGTGATGGTGACATGGAATCGAGTGACCTACTCGGCCGATACTGTGGAGCATCTCTGGCAGAAAATACGGTAAGTACAAGGTGATTTTTTTTCTATTTCATTTCCCATATCATGATAGCAATGTCATAAAATCATTATACGTATTACCAGTCCTAGGCAGCGTTTCACCCATACTTATGAACGACTTTATAAGCGACCTTTATAACGACTAGTTATTTCTGCTGGAGAATGGAAAATTTTACGGCTATTCCCGTGTTTCCGTCTTCCTTAGATGTTGAAACACCACCCACAAATTCTACATGCATTTCTAAATTTTGATACTTGGTCTTTTAGTGGGGCAGATAACAGCAGAATTTGGCCATAAATGGCCGCCGCGGCTGACCTTTGACCTATTTCAGGTGGTTCCCCTTCTGAAAATGTTTCTCTTGTGATATTCTAACTCTGTGCCAAATTTCATGCTTGTAGGTAAAAATGCACAATTTTACCCCTTATCTGCCCTACTATTTGGAATCAAGGAATTGTTACAACATTTCCTTGCCGCAATAAGTATTTACGCAGTTTGTTACAGGTGCACGCAATATTTCATATTTTTCCTATATACTTATATACTCCGCGGATTTTTGTGCAAGTTGCAAACTTGGACGACGTGGACCTGTTTTGGACCGCCAGCGAGCTGATAACAAGAAAAACAAAACTATGGAATGATCAGCGAGAAAAAAATGGATTTTTTTTTTTTGCTGTTCCCACTCCTCCACCAAAGGCTTGGAGCCTGCTATATCGAAAGCCAATAAGCACCCATGTGAACGCAGTGCAATGTGAATTTGTTGCTATAGGAAGTATTGCGTACAATTCGAACCTACGATTATCTGATTAGATGACGCTATTTCAAACTAAAATGCCACGACAATTTTACATATAATATTAATACTACCTCTATTATTCAGTTACCATTTCATGTCATATGTACAGATTTCGTCGTGTTGTGTTCCGACGAAACTTATGTGCTAAAGACCATTGTCTTTCCTCGCTTAACGAACATTTCCTTATCTCCTGTTATAGATATCGTCAACTGGTCCTGCGATGTTCGTACGATTTCGATCCGATTCGTCGAATGTCTTCAAAGGCTTCTACGCAGAATATGCCGACTCGGATACAGGCTTCCAAGATAATAATGATAACTCGAATTCACGCCAATTCTCAGGTGACTACAATGATAATAATCCTTTTATAATCCTTTGGAAATAAGCCTTATTGTTTATCTAAAATGTGCCATTACTTTGTATTTATGTGTACTTTGTTTTTAACATGACGAATAAAGAGACTATATACGTATATATGGGTTATCCTGTCATGCATGTTGCTACTGACGAATAAATCAAATCAAATCAAATCAAATTTTTGAAATGGCTGGAAAATTCGGTAAGCTTTTGTAATATTTGGCTGATGCAGAGCTGCACACCAGTAGGATTTTATGCTATTTAGTAGGAATTTTCAGTGGCAAAATAGGACACGTATAGGACAAAATAGGGTAATTTGGATCCTTGAGATACATTGCTGGGAAGTGTATGGAAGGTAAGAATATGATTCTCCCCCTGAAAATAGGATTTTTATGGTGACATGATAGGATTTTTTTTATATGTGAGTTTGGCAGCTCTGCACACGATTATTATAGACCCGATACCAGGAAGATTGATAAGCGAATAAGGTGAATTATAAGTTTTACAATTTATTCTTCATTACCTTTTTGGCCATGATTAGGTTTGTCTCACTCTAAACTTAAAGCCCCCTCACACCCAACGAATATTAAAAAAATACGGAAGCTTATACGTGCAGCACGGAGGTGACTTGTTCAACTTCTGGCCGTCTCGTCCTATTGAAGGCACATTTTGGCGAGTGGAAGAACTGGCCTTCGTGCTGCACGTATAAGCTCCCGTGTTTTTCCAATTCGCCAGCTTTCGTTCGCCTAAATTTGTGTAGTTCTAAGGGTGTTGTTATGCACTTATTAAAGTTAGCATTATGAAATCATGCAAATGAATAAGAACCTTGGAATGGACTGGCTATTAAAATGAAATGCATTTAGATGGTGTAATCAATGTTTTTCTCATAACACAGAACCATCATGATATTACCATGATGTAATCTTTTTGAGCGATTCATTTGATGATATCTGCGCTAATGTAATTGAGGCTTCAGGAAGAAAACAAGCAAACGAGGAAAATGCATGTTCAGAGAGGGTTTGCTGAACGTCAGTTTTCTCGTTTGTCCATGTTTATTCATTTGAACGACTGCTGAATATGATACAGGCTCATTTACTAGGTTTGCTATACTTGTTATGCATGAAATAGCATATCGCTTCATTACTTATCGACGTTAATCCTCTATAATTATATTTCAACCTTGAATAAGCGAAACGAACATTATCCAAACACATTCCTAAATAAGATTAAAACCCTCCAAACGCCACACCCCGTTTCCGTTTTGGTATAAACGATTTCATCGTATTAGGTTGGAATCGGTTTTAATTACCTTAAAAGTCTTCATATTGAGTCATTTCTGAGTCTTTTCTGCGTTTTGTCTGCTTCACCAGTGATTCACAGTCTCTCCATTTGGATATTTCAATTATACGGTGTCTTCATGACGATTAACTTTTAGTGACGCTTATTTTTCATCCTTTTTCGGTTATAGGCTGTGTACTATAACGCAGTGATACATGTGACGATATGACAAGGATATAAGGTTAATAATTACTCTTTGAATTCCTAGGATTGAAATGTGAATCTAAATCTAATTAATTTAAGACACAATCTTATTCGATGGAAATTTTCAATCCAGTTTTTGATTTGTCCGCCTGTTGTTGAAGAGTATAGAATCATTTAAGAACCTCTCTTCTAACAAGGCTGTATATGCTGTAAAGATATGGTTTGATGTTTTTGGAAATGTAAAATAACATTTAACATCAGCAGCCTAATTGTAATTTATTAATCGTCCTATTTTCCGTCTTTCATTTTTTCAGTCTGCGACCTATCGAACCATCGTTTCACATGATGCATACTCCTAAGGTAGTAGCTATAAGAACTCGCAGAACTGCACCATTATGTTACGATTGCATTTCTTTAATCGTACCATTTTCCGTCTTTCTTCATTTTTTCAGTCTGTGACCTGTCCCACGCGGCACTGACTGAAAAGGGAGGAACAATTGTTTCACATGATGCATACTCCCAAGGCAGTAGCTATGAGAACTCGCAGTACTGCACCATCACCATCATCGCTTCAAGAGCCCACGAAAGAATCTTCTTCGATCTCATCGAGAACGATTTACCATCTTGTAAGTAGCATTTTTTTTTAAATCATATACAAATTTTTATATTAATTTAATTAATAGCAATTAACTAATTAATTGACCCAGGTAAGCATTTGCGTATCTAAGAACAGCAAAGGTCCCCTTGCGCAGGGTACACGCTTGACGCGTTATTGTTCGTGTCTCCTGAGAAGTATTGCGTATTATCTGAAGCGTTATATAGGTCATTATTTGGCTATCTACGCTAAAAGATGTTTGGGGGTTAACAGGACGTTGCAAGAGAATATTGTGATATGTATCCGTTCTATGAACGGACTCCAGTTGGAAATGATAGCAAATTGCAGTTGATCATCTGTTTATTTTAAAACCCATATTCCAAATGAAAACTTTAAAATGGATGCTAAACCAGCGCTATATTTTTCTTCAGAGATAAACTCAACGGCTCCTTTCCAAATCGGATTATCCATGTGTATACAGTAGAATAAGTATTTATTCATTTTGTCCACTCCTTGTAATTTTTATACAGCGAATGACTGTGGTGCAAGTGGGGACTATCTTCAACTACTCGACGGTGACGCGAGCGTTCAGAACTCGGAAACACTCGGCTTCTTCTGCGGCCAGGACGTGGGCCGATACACGACCGAGAACTCCTTCGCCGTCGTTCGGTTCATTTCGGATAGCATTCCGAATTCCGAGCTGGAGGGATTCAAGCTAGTGTACTCCATATTTTACATAGGTAATTAGAACAAAAGGATTATTCCCATTATGACCAGTCAAGCCTCACATTCTTTTTTTAGATATAGAAATCTCAAAATTGCAGAACATCATGATATACGTAAAAAAATAGCGTTAGAAATTATAAATTAGAATAGCCGAGCTTCATTAACACTCTTTCCTTGTCATGGCAAAGAAAACCAGCACAGTGATTCGCAAATGTCCATTTGAACCCAGATGATTCCTCCCTCTTCTAACGAAAAACCTTTTCATTCAGCTATAGCAAACAGATTGCTTAATGAGAAAATACGATTGAGTCGTAAAGCTCGGCAACTCTGCAAATGTTTGATAGTTGTGTTGGTGTACAATTCTTTTGGGAATTGGAGAAGTGCATTAGTAATTCATCGATTTGCTTTCTCTGAACTAGAGGAAGTATCTCAACTTTTTTCTAATGCAATGAATATTATTTACATTCGTCATCTCTGAATATCAGTGGGTTATCAAAATTAATAGGCGGAGGGTTGTGGACAGTAAAAACTAGTGCGCATTTTATGTGTGCAACAAACGATGCTCACATTAATTGTGCACTTGTCATTTAATGCACATATCTGGGACCTGTAACATAAAAGATGCAATTAAACTCACGATAAATATTAATCGTTAGTCTATGGCAAAATGTGTACCAAAGAGGTACGATTAAATGCAAAATTAATCGCATCTCTTTATGTTCCAGACCCAAGATATGCACTCGTTTTCTCCGTCCACCAATTTCGAGAACACCCTATTGATGCCATTGTAAATTTAAACGAAAGCAACAAAATGTAAACTTTTAGTAATTTCATAGCAGACCTATCCATAATTTTATTTTTCCATTTCATCGTTCGCACTGTTTTTTTATTTTCAGGAGAAAACGGATGTGAGGATGGAGACTGGAAGTGTGATAATGATAGATGCATTGATAAGAATCTCGTCTGTGATGGTTACGATCATTGTAGGGATAATTCAGATGAGCAAAGGGGATGCAGTAAGTTGATAATTAACTTGTTTTCTTATCTTTATTTCTTTTCCCCTCTTTCTCATCATCTTAATCTTCTTCTTCTGTTTCTTCTTCTTCTCCTTAGTCTTCTTTTTCTCCTTCTTTTTCTATTTCTTTTTCTTCTTCTACTTCTACTTCTTCCTCATCTTCTTCTACACTCTTGAATTAGTTAAACAACATACAACTTTTGATGAAAAGTCATCAACACATGGGTCCTTTCTTAACCAATCATATCAGGCGTCATCAAATTGGATATAGAACAACAGTTACATGGGCAATATGTTTCCAATGCTGCACAGATTTTCCCCAACTCTCTAGAGTATATTCAGCTGTCATCAAGAAAAAGAATCTGCTGATGTTTATCAAGAAAATGCATTATTAGAAATAAAAGAAGCGGAAGAAGAGGCAGAACTAAAGGAGGAGGAGGAGGAAGTATATACATTTTTTCATCTTTTTTTACTGTTACATTTTTCAGGAGATATACAAATTCTGTACCTGATTGGTAAAATTGCTCGTAATTTAAGGAAATGATGGCTGGTACATAACGTCCTTGTTTTCAAAAGTGACGGTTGCCAAAGTGTACTGTTGTATTATAAAAGTGATATACACATTCATTGTATCGTGCTATTGTATCAACACACATTTCGATAGGATACCTTTTAAATTGTTGCTATGTCGGGATTTCTTGTCTAAAAATTTTCATTTTCTATTCCCCCCCCCCCCCACATAGATCAAATTTCTGCCCGAACCTGGATGATCGCTGTCGGAGTAAGCGCGGCTGTCATCATCCTAGTCATCGCTGGTTCGCGCTTCTTCTACAANCTAAATCGTTACTCTCAATAACTGGATTTGACAAATATAAATTCGAGGTAATAATTCAACCAATTTAAGTTCTCAAATAACCTGGTAAGGATAACACGCAATTATATCCATGTCTTGATTTGGATGACGTGGCAAAAGTAAGTCACTATAAAAAGCTATGCCACTCCAGTTATGAATTAATGTTGCATCTCCTGTAACATCTCTGCCAATAATTCGGCAGTGAATAATAGAAATAACATATATCTATTATTATATCATAAATGTATATTTACTGTAAATGTGTTTTGAAGTTTAAACAAACGCAGGTTATAAATCACCTGAAAGATAATATTGTTACATGTTACAATACGAACAGGTATAATTGCAATTAATTTCTACATACCCTAAATGCTAAAAAGGCTGTGCTTGGCTGGGCTCACAAGGAATGACCTCCTCTGATGCTGGTCTATGCTGATGTGGTGAAGTGTCGGGATTAAGGCGTTTCCCCCGACATTTCACCAAATCAGCACAGCCAGAGATAACCGTGCGCGGTCACAAAGTAACGCATGCTAAAAAATATCATTTTGCGACCTTTGGAGCAACTAAACAAAATATCTGAAACTGGCATAAATATGAGTTCCCTAAACGCAAAGCGATAAGAGGGGAAAACAAGCTTTTTATCGTAAATATGCGAACTCAAGCCTTTTAAACGAAAAGTAGTTCTTACTACAAAATTTGCATAAACCCAACATAACTCCGCGCCGTCTCGAACTATCGGCCATAAAAATACTCGGTCAAAATGAAAAGTTTCGGTCCTTGACGCTACACTATAAAATACGCAATTATACAACATACAAACATACAAATATAGTTAGACCCAACTTTTTTTTTTTTAAATATCACATTTATCTGAGAATGGGACTCTGTGTTTGTCGAGAAAGATGCATCATTAGAAGTAATAGAGAAGAAAACAGAAGAAAGGAAGACAGAGAAGGATACTGTATCTCGCTCTCTCTCCCTCTCTCTCTCTCTCCCTCTCTCTCTTTCTTTCTTTCTCTCTCTCTTTCTCTCTCTATCTATCTCACCCCCTCTCTCTCCCCCTCGCTCTATCTCTTCATCTCTATCTCTGTTGCTCTGAGTGACTCTCTTTGTCGCCCTTCCTCTCCTCCACATTTTCTTTGTTATTGCTTGTTACTTCTTTCACTTCTTTCTGTGCTGTTCTTGTTTTTTGTGTTGTTGTTGCATAATTTTGTAGATGTTCATATTCTGTACTTGGCTCTCGATTTGTAAAATTTCTCACAATAATTCATCAAATAAATGATGGCAGGTACGTATCATATTATTTTTGCATATTCTGAAGGAAGCGAAGTAACGACAGGTCTTGGGTCATTTTTTTAAGAGCTGTGTAAAACCTCATTTTTCACAACGTCCATTTTCCCTTTTTTTTTTCCCATAGATCAAATTTCTGCCCGAACCTGGATGATCGCTGTCGGAGTAAGCGCGGCTGTCATCATCCTAGTCATCGCTGGTTCGCGCTTCTTCTACAAGTGGTCAAACAGAAAATCAACTCTCAGTCCCACCTATGAAACCCCAAGTCCTGCAGCTTCGTCTTTACAAATGTACGTATACATTTATTTATTCATTTTCCATCTTATTAACATTTGTAATGACAAAAGATAGTAACATTTCAATTGAATAAGAATTGAACAAAACAATGTTCACAAGATATATTTACATGAAACTTCGTCATAAAATAAAGTACGTTGTGAAGGATCAATTTTTGTGTTAACAAAATGGAGGGGCATATAAAAATACATGTAGGACGCATGCATCTGAAAGAAATTACATTAAAAATGGAAAACGGTCCCAACGACGAATGCAAAACAGTCGTAATGACATAACTTTGATTCTTATGGAAATCCATTGGCGCCACAAGTTGTAAAGCACGTGTACTAAATAGAGCATGCGTATACTCAACAAGAGGATTCAAGATACATAGCTCCTGGTCTAGTTGATCACACATGCAATGCTTAGGGTATGTATGGGTATGTATGGTATTATTAAGAATATGAGTTAGCACGGTACGTATGCTATATTTTGGCGTATCTGATACCCGAAATGTTGCCAGGAGAGCTGGGGAGCGCTATGAGGCGAGAGTTTTGCGCACACATTTTGGCTAACTGACCGAAGAAAGAAGGGGAAAATCGCTTTTATACTTATTCTTATTACCCTAATTGCATGGTTGTTAATAGACTTATCTTGAAACATAAGAGATTTAGAAAATCAAAATATCAAAACGTAAAAAAGGAAATTCTTAGTCATTTTCCTTCAATCCCATTTTCTTCGATTTTAAACCAGCGACTTCCGTCTGATTTCGACATGACGAGTCACATGCAATTGCGTTCATCATGAACACATCCGGATGGTATGAAATTCGTGAGATCCGAATAATGGACCAAAAGGTTCCGATTTCCACTAATTTTTCAAGCGTTAAATTCTTCATCTTTATTTCATTCCATTTCATTCCATTCCAGGAGGAGGACGAGCTCTCAAGACACACCAAGGAAAACCATGACGGCATTCACGATCTCGAGGAACGCCGATGTCGCCCCAGAGAATCCTTCACCTCGCCGATCGAGCAACTCTCCTCGCAACGTCGTCGAACCTTTAAGCACCACAACGATGACGCCACCGCCATCGTACGACGACGTCGCAGCAAGCCAGGAACCGACGTCGTTTCTCGAGTTCGGACGTCGGAAGAGTAAAATGGACCCTAGATCTCGGGCTGTGGCACCGGAGCATAGACTCAAACCGCTGTCGTTGTTGCCGTCATCGGGCCCGGCATCGGAATCGACGACGACCACGGTTGTTGATATGGACGCTCTGCCGTCGGGGAGGAAAAACGTGCTCCCGCCTATAAAGTACGATGCAACATGACATTTGTGCAAAATGTTTGATTCTTGAGAGTTTTGTAATGTCAATTTTATACTGGCAAGGTGAAAAGTGGGTTTTCAAAATGGTGGACGATGGATTGTGGACGGTAAAAAAAAACACCCCGAGTGTGCAACTGATGTGCGCAACAATGATGCGCACATCAGTTGCACACATGCCATTTGATGTGCACTCGTTTTCTACAGTCTACAACCCTCCGTCCACTAATTTCGAAAGAAAACTGCTATATTTCGAGACAGACATAAGTCTAAAACCTATGAAAAAGTGCCATATTGATATATCGATAGTATTTCAAAGAACCATATAATGGTAATGATTGTTTAATGAAATCAAAACAATAGCACATTCACCTGGAACCGCGGAAGGAAGGGAGAGACTTTAGGGACTGGAGCCCCCATTTTTCCAGTATGTGTACAAGCTTAAAGGCCCGGGCACACCGGACACGGCACGGCATCACGGCACGGTATAATTTACGCGATTTTTCCCATGTGATTGGCCAATTATGAAGCATCCTTTGCGCGGAGGAACGCGCTGACCAATAACAACCAAGATAGCGCGTAAAGACCGTGCCGGTATGCCGTGCCGTGTTTGGTGTGCCCGGGCCTTAATTCTGGCACTGCAAAATAAGACTCCACTCCTCAATACCTTCAGCGTTCTCTGTTCATAGCCATGTCGCTAAAACCCTTTTACCATAATAGTATATTAATGATTTATTTAAGAATTACTAATTCGTAGTTATGACCCGTCTTGTTCTTGGATATTTCCTATTGCGAAACACACAAAACATTTTAATGGTTTCCTCTCGCTTCAAGAGTGCAATATACAAACATTTACGAGTACGATATCGACTCTCGTATTTTTCTTCTCATGTATACTTTTATTTGGGATTGAATCTTTATTTAAAAAAAATAATGCATTATAAAGGTAAATCATAGTTGTTATACATATTTAGTACGCCATAAATTATATGCCAAATGTACAGTTTATTATAAATATACATATGAATTTTTTTTCGGTCATATTGATACATTTTCCAAAATGTTTTATGATGTTATTATATAGTTTAGTCGGAATGACCTATGCGTCAAATGCATTCTGCACGAAAACTTTTGATCAAATGTTTAACATTTCGGAAAAGAGGCCGGAAAATCTATAAAGATATTGTAAATAATATTTGGACGAGAAAGACTTAGTTTTTTGATGCTTGATACTATTTTTAATATTTTAGCTAGCTGAAAGCCCATATATTAAATTATGCACCGAGTATGTTTTATGATAATTTGATGCAATATTACTGTATATGATTATGATGAGTTTTGTTTCCAACTTGGTATTCTTATTTGATTTTTTTAAGACAACCAAGTATCAATATTGGGGGAGGGAAAGGATGGGGGTACTCACACATCAAAATATGCAATACTTAATTTGTACCCGCTTGGAATCTACAGCTAGAATTGAGTCTTCACTACACCACAGATAAATGTTGGAAAATGTCATTTTTTCTGTCATATTGAACTGTCCAATTAATATGCTTATAACTTACACCAAACAGTCACTTTGGAAGATGTTAAAAGTTCTTTATATACTGTTCAAGAGAAATTTTCTAATCAGATCTCAGAACGGGACATAAAAGGTTTCAGTTTTTTTCAGACTATCAGAATATTTCGGGTCATATTTCTCAAAACAGTTCATTTTTTAAAATCTTATCGTTAAAAATGGTAAAGCTCATTATTAAACATCCGAGCATAGATAGGTGCTGTTTATTCTACGAAAAAAAGTAACAACCGCGAATTTTGAATAATCATTTTAAAAAGGTTGGAAGGTTGACTACTTTTCAATATAAAATAGGAAATCTCCGCTGATGAAACATGCTGCATCAAACACAACAAAGGTTTGATCCGACATGTTCAAAATTCTAGTTTATCCTTTTGGAAAAGATTATTACCTCTCTAGCTGTTAAGACATCAATGCAGCCTTTTAAATTGTGAGGGTTTATAATATTTTGTTTGTTTGGGGGGGGCGGGGGATGTTGTCAAAATGTTTTGGCTAAACCCATCGAACTGAAATGGCATTGAGTTATTGGAAATGCACTTGGTATTTGATCATTCTTTATCCTAAATAAGCATTTTAAAAATGATTGATTATTTGATCATATTTATTAGACGAAGCTCGTTTGAATTGCTTCAATATTCTGAATAAATTCACCCGGATACACATTGTCTGACTCTAAACGCCTGAAAATATACCAACGAGAGTGGAATAATCG
>BQKZ01000370.1:150172-167286 GCA_036244855.1 Temnopleurus reevesii
TTAGACATAATTATTTCAAAATACGCAAGATTTCGGACAAATAGAAAACATGAATCATGGGCACTTCATGATAAATTATAAATCATAAAACATGCATATTATGCGTATATATCATGGCCATTCGAATGAATATGATATCATTCTTGTAAATTGACACGCACTTTTAAAAAAAAGAATCCAGAATGGATATCCATCGTTTTCTTTTTGCTATTTTTTGTCGCGACTAACCCAAGTTAGTCATGAATAGTGAGTCAAAGTTGGACAAAAATCTTATCGTTTTACCAATACATATTGGAATAGTAGCAATTCAAAGAAATTTATCAGGTGGCATTGTGTTGACTAAGAGTTTGCAAGAGTTATTGCTATATTACCGCTAGTAAAAGTAATAAATACCGCGAGTATAAAATAATCAACAAAATACCGTAAGCAGTCAGCGTATACACAGTGTTCATTGATTATTCATGATCATCATGCGCAGAAGTTCACAGGAAAACGCTTGGCCAACGCTTATACATGTCGAGCGTACACCTAACTAATTCAGCGTTAGTTTTGTGTATCCCCTGTTAATTCCTGCGCATGAGGAACCGTAGAATGAATCAAATTACGAATGGGCATAAATTGACTTTGATGCCAGTGTTCGTTTGAACATCAATCATCAAACATTAAGAAAAAGTAGTCATCTCTCGGCAAAAAAAATTGCATAACGTACATTGCATATTCCATATTATGTACATAATGCTATATATTATTCATATCTTCATATAATAATGTTGCAACAGTACTTTTAAGCGGTCGATTCCCAAATAAGGTTTAACTTATGCTTAAAGTATGAAACCATGAACAATGCTTGTAATACTACAGTAATATCCAATAGGCAAGGTGGTGTCCAACTTTTACAGATAAGAGATTGGGCAAATTTACTTTTTTCGCAAAGAAGAACTAGCAAGTTTTTCCGGAATAAGTAACTCCGTTGTGTTTGCTGCTGGATCTTAAACTCTGAACGTCATATTTTGTTTGTGGTTCTCATTATGATTTTCGGAAACAAACATAATAATGTTACAATATTTTTGTTCTAGTGCCACTTGGCTTATACCTGCATGGTAAAGAATAAGATCAAGCACTGTGTCTCAAATGATATTAGAACGATATCCTTCTAGGTTTAAATAATGATCTTTTATGAAGGGACGGTAGCTAAAAGGTAATGTTCCACGAAACAAATTACAATTTCTCTCAACTATGTTCTTCTTATATAGAATGGAGACGTATTTCAATAAGATTATCTTCATCCACATCATGTGTGAATAAAAATCAACAAAGTGGAGTTTTGATAATATAGTCCATATCTAAATTCATAAGACTGTCACACCATGGATTGTATCGCCTCCTATAAATGTTCTTTGATAAATTATACAAATTGGTCAGTTGCGGTTGTTTGCGTACATGGAAATACTGATAATCCTTTGATATATATATAACTTCATGATCAGCAGGAAAAGTTTCTCAGTAGTAATATAATTTCATATCAAAATCTGCTCTTGTTCTACCAGTCATGAACGACGTCACGAAGCGTAGCCTTGATTCGAATGGCCCTATTGGAGAGAAGACAAAAACAAACCAAAATTAATTGATCAATTAATTAATTAATTCGTATAAAATCATTTACTGGGGCATTCTCAGTCACAAGTTTGCACAACCGTGACCGATTTTTCTGTCATGGTTCAAATGCTGAAAAACCTCGATCTTAACTGGTATTTTTTTTTGCACACGCACTTCAAAGCAATATGGTTTTGTATCACTATAATATTTCCAAACTTTTCAAAGGCATCATGGTTGTATCATAATCATGAAATATCTATATCTCTAAAGATCTGAGAGTTGTAGATAAGTTGGACTCGAGCTTTTCTCACATTTATAGGCTGATTCAAATAGATTCAAATTTACGCGTTTCTCGCCAACGGAAAATATTTGGAATCCAGTTTGCATACATTGTTGCTCTGTCGGGCAAGCACCAATCAAGCTTTCCTGGTTGTAAAAAACGACCTCAATGTGTAAAGAGAGCATAAAATGTGCATTTATTAGTAAACCCTCCAATTGATCATACACTTGGTCGAAAGTGATACAGCTGACGATGGTGGAAATGGAAAAATAAATCAAAAGAAAATCAGAATATTGTATTACAGTGTGGCATGAGTGAAATAGTAAGAGTAAAAAAAAAGTGAAATCCTTGAAAATGTTGTTTACATTGTATCGCTCTTCTGTGCACTTATAATGTTGAGGTTTTGTCGGTTTAGAAAACAATAGTAAAGAAAATGGAATAGTACTAGCGCCCTCCTCGTGAACAAGACACTCAATAATCAATCGATATCGTTACAAGTATTTCAAGGTAAAGCTAAAAACTCTGCCACACATCATCACAAACAGCCAATGCATCGTATGCTTGAATTGAATGTATTTCAAGGTCCCAATGCATGCGTATAGATATATACAGGGAGAACATGTTTGCTATTTTTGGCTTGTGTAAGACAAGCATAATAAGTTGTTCTTTACAACAAAACAAAATTTAAGTAGGTAAATCGTCCTGCATCATATAAAGCACCATTTTTGCATATTTCTTTTGCAGAAATTTATCCAAAATCCTTTGTTTCCATGAAGTCCTTTATGCAACAAGTTTTGTATAGTATTCATTATCTAGCAGCAAAAGTGTCACAACTTTTTGCGTTCCACGTGTACTGAATTATTTTGCTTGGTCAAAGATCTTTATGAAAAACATTTTTCCAAATTGATGATAATAGTAACAATAATATTAGTATTTAGATAGTGCTCTTAAAAGTGTATCACAGAGCTCTAGGTTAACTACAATTATTACCATCACTATAATTTGGGCCAGGCTTCACTTGGGTGTGTAGAGCAAGTTTTTATTACGATTTTTCTTCCAATATTCTATTTCCTTCCTTATCACAATACAACTTTATTCACAATTCAAGTAATAAAGAAATACATCAAAATATTTGATACCGAACTGAAATTACGGTTATTTTGGTGTTTTTTGTTGTTATTATTTGGTTGTTTTTTTAATGCCCCCTCTTGTGTCTGAACCGAAAACTCACCACTATGACGACCCGGAAGTGACCTTCCTCCCCGCCCCCTGATGACGACCTCGTCGATCGCATGCTGTAGACAGACCTCGTGTCATCGTTACCGTTGTACTTCCGGTGCACGGAGATGAAGCGGTTGGGGTTGTGTAGACATTCGAACTTCATGTAGCTGCCACGTCCATCGTCGCAGGAGTGGTACTTGAATCTGCACTGGGGATCACCCTTCCCCTGTAGGAGAAAGAAATGACAGTGAAAATAGAATTAATCATGTTTTGAAATTAAAAGAATTACGCAATAATCTAGGATACAATCTTACACCATCTAAAAAGGTTCATAATGATGCAAATACAATATGAAGCACATCTTATAGTAGTTTAATGCGTCCTAGTTTGTCTATAAGTAACCTTGTTCAGTATTGTCTCCGGTTCGAATTCACTTTAGAATAATGAAACGATGACGAAGACATTGATGGCGATGTCGCTGATTGTGGCAGTATACAATAATAGGAATAATAATATTAATAATAATGATGATAATAATAATAATAATAGCAACAACGGTTAAAATATGATGAACCAATTACAATAATCGAGTGAAAGACCACTTTAAAGGAGAAGTAAATACTATAAGATGTAGTGTTCTAAAGTCGTATGACAATTTTTTAAAGCCCGTGTATAGTTTTGGTAAAGATTAAAGAAATGTGAATTTTGGGGATATATACCATGACATATAGTTTCNCAATTATTACCATCACTATAATTTGGGCCAGGCTTCACTTGGGTGTGTAGAGCAAGTTTTTATTACGATTTTTCTTCCAATATTTTATTTCCTTCCTTATCACAATACAACTTTATTCACAATTCAAGTAATAAAGAAATACATCAAAATATTTGATACCGAACTATAATTGGTCAAATATATAATTACGGTTATTTGGGGGTATTTTGTGCTTATTTTTTGGTTATTTTTGGAATGCCCCCTCTTGTGTCTGAACTGACAATTAACTCTCCACAATGACGACCCGGAAATGACTTTCCTCCCCGCCTCCTGACGATGACCTCGTCGATCGCATGCTGTAAACCGACCTCGTGTCATTATTTTTGCCCCCCCCCCCTCCTGTGTGTCGGAACCGAAAACTTAACACGATGACGACCCGACGACCCGGAAGTCGACCTTCTTCCCCGCCCCATGACGATGACCTCGTCGATCGAATGCTGTAGACCGACCTTGTGTCATCGTTATTTTTGGACCCCCCCCCCCCCCTCCTTGGTGTCTAAACTGAAAACTCACCACGATGACGACCCGGAAGTGACCTTCTTCCCCGCCCCCTGACGATGACCTCGTCGATCGCATGCTGTAAACCGACCTCGTGTCATCGTTCCCGTTATACTTCCGGTGCACGGAGATAAAGCGGTTGGGGTTGTGTAGACATTCGAACTTCATGTAGCTACCCCGTCCATCGTCGCAGGAGTGGTACTTGAATCTGCACTGGGGGTCACCCTTTCCCTGTAAGAAGAAATGAAAATGAAAATAGTAATAGGCCCAGTTCTATAGCGCAATCACTAAATGCATATACTGCCTTTACCATATAATTACCCTGGCTATAACAATACACTCAGGCACTCAAGCTTTTCACGGATTAAATACCTGTCAGTACCCGTTTTCACCTGGGTTGAGTGCGGCACAATGCGGAAGAATTTCTTGCTGAACAAAATTAACGCCATGGGTGGATTGGCAACGCCGACCTTCCAGTTGAAAGGCGTGAGTCTATAGTCAGAACCGCTTTACTATATACGACGCTTCCATCAATCACGTTTCAAAATAACATCTTTGCGTAATATGATACTATCATACACAATCGAAAAGGGGCATTATGATGCTAACATAAAATTGTAATGTATTCTATAGTATTTCAATGCACCTCTGTCCACCAGTAAATTAAATAAGTATATCTTGTTCAATATTTTCTGTTCTTCGTATTCAGTTTGAAAGAAGAAAATGATGACGAAGATTATGATCATGCTGATGCGGATTATAGCAGCAATAATGATAATAATAACAATAATTGTTATAATAATATTAGTAACAATGGTTGCAATATGAATATATTTTTCATTAAATGAAAAGAAACATGACAATATTCGAGCGATTGAACGGTTTATATAGGAGAAGAAAGTATTCTGTAATTATGCTCTAAAGTCGTGTGAAGAATCTTTTAGCAAGAAAGAAAATCATACCCAGCGAATATGAAACGCTTAATGAGCAAACAAAGTAAACTTACAAGAAAGTGCATAATGGTGTACTTACATTCGGGTATAGGATGCCGTTTTTAAGCATGAGAAAATGTGATGTATCCAAAACACATCTCATAGTAATGATATCGTCTCCCTCTCTTCTAACTATGAATTGGGCTGTAGTGAAAAAAGAAGAAAATTATTAAAAAGAAAGACTGGCGTTATCATTGAAAATCATCGCACAATTGTTTCCTCGATGTTCTTATTCGCAACAAGGTATGATAGTTACACTACTGTCACGTCCGTGATTCACGGAGTATAGAATACGGTATATCCACGTATCTCGGATATTGGGGGTGATGGATGCCCTGCCCCACTAATTGTGTGCAGAATTATCAGTGTATCCCCAATCGCGATCTTCTTAGTAGTAGATGGAAATACACTAATATGGTTATGGGATTCACAAGGTTATCAAAAGAACCTGACAAGAAATGCAAAAAAAAATGCTCCTACTGTTAATTAGTTTCGTGAGATTACGATATTTCCAGAATTATGGACTCGGGATTACATTCTATTTAAAGGACTGAATTAGACAAAATAAAAAATAAAAATCTTCAGAAACTACTGACGAGGTATTTCGTGACCAAGCCTCATTTGCACACAACGAGAGCGCAAAATTATGTGCTCCGTTATCCCCGTCTAGTACGGTAAATTAAAAGTAAATTCATGAATAGGATGAATTATACTTCATATCAACAATATCAAAATTCTACTTACATTGTTTTCCGTAGATGCCGGTAAAATCGATTTTGCCTGATTGTCTATGAACTCTGAGAAGGCCCCCAGTGGCCCTCGACTCCAGCTGAACTATATTACCAGTGTGAAGTTCACGGGCCTATTCAGAAAGAAGATATTACAGAATAGTTATCAAAGATACAGACAGGTAAAATGAACAAATATTTATGGTCCAGAATGATTGTATTGTATTTGGGTTTTATCTATTAAATCAGGGTAAAAAGCCTGCTCAGCTAGAAGCTTTGCAGCAATAATGTCCACAAAAGGAGGGGGTGCAATTTTTACACACTGTTCCCTAAATATTCTGTCATTTCTATCATATTCTTGTTTTTATTTTGTCTATAAGGAGGAAATGGAATTTAAAAAAAGGAAAGAGGATGGAAAAAAAACCACGGTGCCTGATTTTCTGTAACAGACCCAATCTTTAGGTGCAAACGAATGCGTTTCTCACAATCTGATTGCGTATAAGTTATCATTTTGTTTGTAATATACCTTTGTCAACTTGAATCACAGTAGAAAAAATGAAATATCAAAAAGATAAATGAAACATCAAAAAGACAAATGAAATACGAGAGAGAGAGATGAATGAATGAACTACTCACCACTACTCCTACTTTATGTAAACCATTGAATCCATTGTGACTATGGTGAACGTATGCACGCTGAAAAGAAATGATATATGACCGTTTAAATAACTGTTGCAACGAGTTAAAAGAAAATAGTTTCTAAAGTCATTTGATTCCATTTTCCCTCTGAATTATTGCGGGAATTTTTGTTTCGTGATTACCGATAAGTGTGCTCCATAATCATATATTTTAAATATGCAGCGCAACTTTGAGATGGTTTTCAATCATAAAGACAAAAATAAACAAACAAACTTACTAACTAACAAAAGACGAGCTCTGAATAAATAAGAAAAACACACAAATCATGTATTGTATAAACCAATGGATAAATGAAATGTATATTCACATTATTTATATGCGGGATGTCGTTATAAAATCATTGAATTATGGCCATTACGCCTAAATAATGGAACCAACCAAACTCTATGTAAACTGTGTTTTCGTGTAAATGAGGGCAATAGAGATATAAAGCATATACATGAATAAATGTTATCCGCGGAATTAAGCGAGATGTATGATTTTGGTATGAGGTGTTCTGCATAAATTATCGTGACTCTTATGAAGCAAAACAGAAAGAAACGTGTGGAATAAGATATATGGGTAGCATATTCTGCATTAATATATCAAATAATAACCATTTTTCACTGACCTGTTCTAGTTGAGGTTTCATTGTAGATGGCGCCCATCCATATAATGTGTCCATCCAATGCTGAAAAGATCAAGAAAATATTACAAAGGTCAAAATTTGTTAGAGAGTAAAGGAGATAGATTTCTCAATAATTGAACGCAATTTCAACTTTCCTTTGTATAATTATTATAACCGGTAAACTTTCAATATGACGTACAGGCAAGGCTATATTGAATCGTGACACCATTCATTTGTCAATACTTCTAACGACAATGGGAGACAGTTCAGTAAGCTTGAATTCCGAATTATGTCTGGCACGGTTGTGCTTCGCAAAGCAATCTTTTTTTGATATTCTTTCAAGCCCGATAAAGCTTATGACACCTACAAATTTACAAAAACTGCAATGCCCGAAGGTGTCATAAGAAGTTTAGCCCACTTCCCAATAAGGTCATTGTAAGACAATTTTTGGCATTTTTAATTCCATATGATTCATCCACCCTTAAAACATTGAGCAAAAAGTTTACCCAACAAACGGGCAACATACTGACCACTGTTATTGGTAAAAAAAAAAAAAAAGAGAGAGAAAAAAAGAGGCCAACTCATGGTGGAATTTTGCAATTTTATCATACAAGTTTGGTACAACCAAAAGTTGCTTGGACAGTATGTTGCCCAGTGTTGGAAAAAACTTTGCCCAACATTAAAAAAGGTACATATAAAAATAATGTTATGCCATTTGCTAAGTTTGGAAGAAAAACGACCCAGAAAATAGAAAAGATTCAAATGATACAAATATCGCCGCGGGGAAAATCTGACGCAGTTAAGAGACAAACATGTTATTTTTTTTTTAAACAGAAGCAAAAGCATGTTTATGAAACAGCAGAACATCAAATATTTTCATAGGGGGTGTTCAATATTGTAATTGATCGAAACATATTAGACACTCCTGAACTGATGTTTCGTAAGTTATACCATCTGAAATATACAGATGAACATACACTCATTTTGCAAAAGTTTAAGACAACTTTTCATATTTGTATTAACCTGTACACATTCATTGGTGGAGTCAAAAGAGTTTTCTGACATCCTTGAAGGTGGTCTTAAACTTTTGCAATAGACTGTAAAAACAAACAGTTTATGATAAGCATTTTAGCCGGGTGCACACAAAATGTTTTTTAGCCGCATCAGTATATTCCCCGGGTATTCATCGGATTAACAATGGATAAATGTGAATGTGGTTTGACTTATAAACAAAACTAATTTCGCTAAGAATTTAAAAAATTCAATGGGAATTATTTCTATTTGCAATGTGGTATATTCACTCACATATTCTTATAAAACGGGATTTAGAGCAATATATTTACAAACATAACAACTTGTAAGTATCGCTAGTTTGGAATATTCTTTGGCCATATAAATTTTGCCGCAGGAATATACATTGTTTCACAAAGACAACAACAAACAAACAATTAAACCCAAAAAATAAAAATGAAAATGCGAGCTTTTGACAGTAAAGCCACACGGGACACTGAACAGGTTAGTTTGTAATTTAGGAAAACACGTATAAAGCAAACAATTTTAGTTTTATTACTTTTTTTTCAAAATTGTTTCACAAATGATTTAATGATCCGTGTAGCTTTCTCGTTAGTAGTAAGCGACTAAAACACCAACAATCTAATTTGAGTAACATGTCTGTAATATAAAGTAATAATCCGAAATATTGCAGAAATACATTATTTGAGGCAATTGTTTTTTATACTATAAACTGGGAACCACAGAGCTTCGATCACTCTTAACAACAAAAGGGATGACAAAACAAACGAACACACGTACAAGAAACAACAAAATGATCATGATAAAACCGAAACCAATAATGGATAAAAATATGTTCGATGACTTTTAATCAATTTCGTCGCTGGTTGCTCGAAGAAATTTGGCCAAATCTTTTGCTTAGTGTTAGCATTCTCATCAAAACCTGTGTAATTAGAGACGGGTTTATAGCTGGTGTATAGGGTGGGGGTAGTGCAGGGATTGAAGGGTGGGTTGGGGGTGATGGGTGCACTCTTAAAATGTTGGGCAAAAATTTGCCAAACACTTGTCTCCACACATTTTTTGGGTTAAATTATTTCCAATTTATGATTGAATTTTGCATTTTCACAAAAATTTGACTTCTCTTAACCAATAGCTGTGTAAAATATGTTCCAATTATGGTAAAAATTCTACCATAAATGTTACCATAAGTTGGGTATATTTTCGACAATTGTATTTTGGACAGTATGTTGTACATTTATGGGTAAACTTGCCCTACATTAGCAAGAGGTCGTGTAACACTCAGGAGAGATTATGAAATAACAAGAGTGCCGATTAAAAAACGATTCGGTGTTCATAACGAGTGTTCCGAACGATGAAATAGATTGAATCTAATCTAACACCAAAGTGGAACAAAACTATTCGAAACCAATACTATATATTGAAAAAGAAAATGGAACCAGATTTATTCAACACTGGTGTTTTATAAGACTTTACTCGTGTTTTGAATTAGATTATACATTAAATTTTGATGTTCAATCACTTTATTAAACATAAATTAGATTGACTCTAATCTAACATTGAATGGAATTGAAAAAAAAAATGAAATTGAACATCAAAATGGAACAAAATATTCGGATACCAAATATTTTAAAACTGAAACACAATTGGAACCAGTTTGATTCAACATCGGTGTTTTCTACAAGACTTTTCTGGTGTTTTATATCATAAAAACTAATGGTTTATCAAATTCAAGACCCTGGTGTTTCTTGTTTTTGCAGTGAAGATGGGAAAGTGCGGGGAGGGGGTGAGCCGTGAGGTGGAGCGTAGGTGTGCTTGGGGTCGTGTAAAAATTAGGTGGGGTCGTGTAAAAATCGGGTAGGGGTCGTGTAAAAATCGGGTGTTTTTTATGCGAGCAAACGTGACACGACACTTACAGCAGTTTCCATAATATTGTGTGTTGGAATCTTCACTTATATCATATGCTAGAGTGAAACAGAGTGAACATGAGAGTGATCAAGAATATAAATGGGGTGAATGCAATGATAAATATTTGTGACATTTATATGAGACAAAGTATATCTAAAAGCCATATCATGGCCTTTGTGAAAACTTCACCCAAAGTATATGGCAAATCCATAAAGTTATCTTAATACAATAAATTAATGACAATGATACTCAAATCAAACCTTCTTTAACTCATATAATTTTTATCTAAAACAAATGCATTTTTAAAGTAAAATTGGTCCATTAATATAGGCGGGTCTACTAACAAATTCAAATTTCTGCACGTTTCTTGCAAGCGAATGTAGTTACGTGGCATTCATTAAACCTGTAAGCAACAATTGAAATATATTTCGGATCCACTTTGCATATTATAGTTGTTGTTATGTCGGGCAAAGCTCGGGCCTCCTTTCGGGTTGTGAAGATTTTTTTCTTCAAATAGAGTACGCGTTACATTTGCATCTATTAGTAAACCTGCCTATTTCTCACAAAAAAAGGGACATAAAGCCCCGTATTTTATATCAGGCTTAACTTAAACTCGAGTCTAAATCTGTGGTTTAAGTGTGGGTAGCCCAAAGTGCAAAAACTTTATTTAAACTGTATGATTCTTGGGTTATCTGCTCTCTTTCCCCATGTTCTAATAATGTAGAAAACTATTTAATTCTTTTTTAAATTATTTATTCATTTTATTCCAAGACAGTTTTTAATACTATACGAGTGCCAAATATGCTGGTAAATTAAACACCGACTGTTATAGATTCAAATTTGCTTTGGCTTCCCATATGCGTAAACCACAGATTTAAACTCTAATTTAAGTTAAACCTGACATCAGAATACAGGCCAAGTAGTTAAACTTGAAGAAAGGTTTGTCCTCTTTCAGACTTTAGTCCACATTTTAATAGTCTGGTGTGCAAATACTATGTGATATCTTACGAACTGATAGCTTCTTAATGACAAATTTAGACAAAACGAGGGAAAGATTAAGTGGTTGCTAACATATAAAATGAACTCAAGTATTTGTTTTAGCTATCAGATTTGATGGCCGGTCATGTAACTGCCATCACCCCTTCGAATTCGTTTAATTATTATTTGATGTAAAGCAAGGAACACATGACAACAATTTTTGAATTGTCTCCTCATTGTGAAAAAAAATTGTCGTCAGACTTACGAAACAGAAAAAAAAACCTTGGGACTATTGCGTAATGTTGTATTGTTGTATTACCTTTTTTACAATTATATCACTTAGGAATTAAATATTTTGTGGGTTTATATAATTTCCACTCTCCTTGAATTATGGTAATTCTCTAAAGTTTCTTCATAGATACACACAAAACAGTCGGTAAGGTTCATCAAGCTACAAACAAAACTATTGGGGATTCTTCTAGAGTAGAAGGGATTCCAGATGTATAATATAAAGAGTATATAAACAGACTAAAATAACCCACAGTAGTTTTTTTTCAGAATAATGAACTCATTACCCCCTTTCTGTGACCTTAATACTTTGAATGGTGTACAAGATATAACTGTAGA
This sequence comes from Temnopleurus reevesii, assembly GCA_036244855.1. Classification (NCBI taxonomy): domain Eukaryota; kingdom Metazoa; phylum Echinodermata; class Echinoidea; order Temnopleuroida; family Temnopleuridae; genus Temnopleurus; species Temnopleurus reevesii. The sequence continues at coordinate 162,111 of BQKZ01000370.1, forward strand.
CCTAAATTGAATTTATGAAATTGATTTATGGAATAGCGACAAGTTCATTCGGGTCATGTTAAATGCGCACTAAAGTTTATGTTCAAAACATGCATATAAACGATTTGTATAAATATATATATCCCTTTAAAGGTTAAAATTCACTTGTATCATCATCTACATTTTAAAATGTATTATGATAATCAGATAATGGTAAAGATGATTACACTACATCTACTGCTACGGATAAGAATGATCAAATAATTATCAATAATTATAAAACTACTCATAAAAGTGAAAATCATATAGTGACAATAACGACAAAAGAATCATAAATGACACATATCTTACACAAATAAAAAAAAGAATATAACTAACATACACTAATAGTGATATTTGGCTATAAATACTGTGACCACAACACATGTGCACGAAAACAAAAATAAAACCTTTTTTTTAAGAAAAGCAAAATGGAATTTAAAACATTATAGAAAAGAGTCATAAAATTATCTAATATTGATTACCTGTAGTTCAGCCATGGAATTTCCACCTTATAAATCAATTTATTTTATTCCAAATTCGAGAGATATGGATAGCGATAAACATGAAAATATGCAGACAACTGCAAAGTGCACAAAGCTATCACGCTCTACGATCTACACATCAATACTTTACGCCGTCTCTATGCGATCTAACTACCAAAACACAACCCCTACAAAGGACCCAGCCCCCTTTATGTCTAATCCACAAATCTAAAAAAGTCAATTAAAAAGAAGGTACTGCATATGCGTCGAAAATACCATTTGAAATAATAAGGTAGTCGGGCACAGATCGAAGCTTTATCGATCCTGTTATCCACGGGCGATTGATTTGCATAACAAGCTGATGGACAATCGTAAAGCTGAGATAACTATCGTGGGCGAGGGGTTGTAAAGAATGGTATTTATGGGCCATGAAGGGTAGGGACAATGCTGTTTGCGAGTAATAGCTGGTATAGAAACTACATCACAGAGAAGAATAGATGGGAAGACAATACTCACCTCCCGTCACGGTTGTCACACACGTCTAGGCGGGATGCCAAAATTTCTGGTTTCCTGCTAAAGTAGTTTGTAGTTTTCTGCAGAATCGATCCTCCCGTTTTCCGCGGAGGAGAATCGAAAAAGTGTTATTTCTCCAAACCCTCGATCTCCTAAGTCAGTCGAACAACTGCGGTAGCTATTGGGAAATCTCGATAAATATTGACAAGTTATACACGCGTATGAACACGCCGAAGGGCGAAAAAACAATCTATTCAGATGTCCCAGCGAGGTTCGTACACATTGCGATTTCTCGTGAATCGATATCGTATCGGGGCAAAGCGGGGTCGCTGCCAGCTCGAATTGTATAACGTTGCTATAGAGACGTAGGGTCCCGAGCTGTACAACTCTTTGGCCGGGTGACTAGTCTATAGCTACAGACTTTGTTTAATGTGTACGGAACTCTTGATTTCAAAATGAAAATTGAGGTGGCTTGGTTTGACAACATTTCTACCCACTTATTAATTCTTGCTATATTCAATGTGTTCTAATTTTCATATCATATATTGCAAGTAGTCATTAAAAGTTCAGATCATTACTAAAATTCCTAACGCGATTGACGTCTAAATGACAGACTATCGGTCGACCCCGAACGACAGATACTCCAATATTGACAAAATGGACCATTGATAAAGTTTATTTCGTAGTTTGCACGACATTTCGACTCGCACAATGACGATGATATACATTTGTACAGACCTGCTACATCATATTCCCTGACATTTGTGGCATTTTGCCAGGTAAAAATTGGAGTTTTATTCCAAGAAACATTTCAGACGACAAACCAGCTACGATTTGATATTTCCAAGTAGATCTCCTTTCATATGGCAATGAAAAACGTCTCCCACAAATGAACACAAAAATGATTATGGATTTGTTAAAATCTATGACAAAATGATGTAACGATCCCTTGAACTCACGAATTACGTGATATAATTTGCAGGTAATGACTATCAACAATCTTGCTAGCTTGTGTATTTAAAATCAGCCTAATTAGGAGGAAGAAAGTATGTTTTCATTCCCACTGATAGAATGTATATTTCTTACCAGGGTACTGTCTGGTAACGAATTTTGCAGATAATGTTTATGAAATACCTAGCTAGTTTGTGTGTAAAATCAGCGTATAATAATTACGCGGAAATTTTTCCCTGAATTTCTTAATAGAGCAGTGTCTGACGACGAAACTTGCAGGTAATTTTTATTATCTTTTTGTTAGCTTGTGTGTAAAAATCAGCCTAATTAGGGGAAAAAGCTTTTTACTCTCATGGAAAGTAGTATAATTTCTTGAGAAGACAGTGTCTGGCAGCGAAAATTGCAAGAAATGCGTATTAACTTCCTGGCTAGATTGGGTGTAAAAAGCAGCCTTATCCCATTATGAACAAACATAACAGAAATACGTCACTTTTCAAAGGGCTCAATGTTATTTTTGTATGCACTATGTACTAAGAATTATTTTGGTTTGTTCATACAATGAAAGTAAACGCTTTATCTTTAGGCCAATCTCTGAACTTCTTTCCACATACTTATCACAATTTTGCACATGAATGGCAGGGGCGGATCTAGCTTTTTTCCAAGGGGGGGGGGNCAACTTGTGCAATGACGATACACTCTTGCTACATCATATTCCCTGACATTTGTGGCATTTTGCCAAGTAAAAAATTCGAGTTTTATTCCAAGAAATACTTAGACGACAAACCAGCTAGGATTTTAGTATTTCAAAGTAGGTCTCATTTTGTATTGCAATGAAAACAATTCACCTACAAGCAAACACAAAAATAATTATGTTCATTAAAAAAAACTATGACAAATTGATGTACCGATCACTTGAACTCATGAAATACTTGATATTAGGTAATCCTCTCCTTTAAATATGTTTGTTACTAAACACAACAAAAAAGGTTTTTTTTTTTTTTTTTTTTATAAAAAGAAGTTTAATTTCTTAACAAGGCAATGACTAGCAACAAAATTTGCAAATAATGATTATCAACTATCTGGCTAGTTTGTGTGCAAAAATCAGCCCCATTAGGATTTTCCTCCTGATAGAAAGAACATTTATCAACAGGACAATGTCATGGCAACGAACTTTGCAGGTAATGTTCGACTAATTTGCTAGCTTTTGTGTAAAATTCAGTCTGATTAGGGAGAAACCGTTCCCCCTGAATTTCTTAACAGGGCAGTTTCTGGCAACGAACTCTGTAGGTATTTTTTTAATTTTTTTTAATAGACAACTGGCTAGCATGTGTGAAAAATCAGCCTAATTAGGGGGGAAACTTTTTTCCCCTCATGGAAAGTAGTATAATTCATTGACAAGACAGAGTCTGGCAGCGAAATTTACAGGTACTGTTTAATAACAACCTGGCTAACATGTGTGTAAAATCAGTCTAATTAGGGGGGAAACTTTTTACCCTCATGGAAAGTCATATAACTTCTTAACAAGACAGAGTCTGGCAGCGAAACTTACAGGTAATATGTTTATCTAATACCTGGCTAACATGTGTGTAAAAATCAGTCTAATTAGGGGGAAAGTTTTTAACCTTATGGAAAGTAGTATAATTTCTGAACAAGACAGTGTCTGGCAGCGAAATTTACAGGTAATATTTATCTAATACCTTGCTATCTTATGTGTAAAGATGAGCTTAAACCCATATGAACAAACATAAAAGAACAAGCGCCACTTTTCAAAAGTCAGAAGGGTATTTCTGTATGCACCACGTACTCGGGATTCTTCTTTTGTCTAGTGAAAATAATGAACGCTTTACTTTCAGGCCAATCTCTTGACTTCTACCCAGATAATTATGACAGTTTTTGCACATGAATGGTCATATTTTTCAAGAAAATTACCATGCAATTTGACCGTAAGAATGTCCAGATTGATGGCGTACAGTATGATCATCAATAACATAATTTAAAAAAAAATACATTTGTAACATGCATCCAAATAAGAATTTTACCACTTTGTTCAGTTTATGTTACACCAAACCTATTACAATTTCATTAAAACGAGGGTTATATATACAATCCTTTTCAAGATCAATAATTCTGTTGTGTTTTTAGTGTAACATCCAACTCCTCCACCACTGGCATTACGATCCTTTCTTTCAAAAATATATCCATCTATATCTTTGTATATTTACTGTATTTATTGTATAAAATCTATAAGACTTAGTTTGCGTTTCTTTAGCATATGCACGGGTTCATAATGATTCCTTGCTTAGAAAATGATCATGTATTTTGTTGTCAAATATTTATTTTATTTAACATATAATTGTTTCATTATTGTAATAAAATCATTCATATTTTCTTTATTTTGTGTAATTTGTTTGACATAACACAATGTATATGAAAAAAATGTAATCAGAACAAAATGTTGGCTGTATATGTCGATGACGTTTAAATGAATAAATTCCAAATTCCAATTAACACGCAATTTTAAGCATGTCCCACAGATTATTGCTATGTCGGGAAAAATTTGTGTTCATGCAACATTATCCTTTTGGCGACATTGTCATTTCTTGAAAACACGGACGAAATGTTCCATCATTTAACATGTTTGATGTGGTTCCGCCCACCATAGAAATCAGAAACCCCTCCCGTGTAAATCAGACAAAGATGGCGCTATTCAAGAATTCTATTATCCAACATTGTGGCTGAAACGTTTTAGAATGAGTCCCGTCTCGACATTTAGGTAACGATTTTATCGACCAGTAGATAAAATATTTTTTAAACAAATAGTTGTTTTGATATTCATATGCTTGAATATTTCTAGGAAAATTGTAAGGAAAGATTTTAAGGGACAACATTATGAAAAAAAAATTTGTATCAAAAGTATGGATTCGCAGATGATTTTGGTTAATTTATTATGGACACAAATAGATTATACTGCCGTAATCTGACAAAAAGCAAGTTGGCATTTTCTAAAAGTTTACCTTTTTATTGATTCAAGACCAGGGGGCTAGATTAGCTTAAAAACTTGCGCCCCTCACCAGGAGTTGACAAAGAAAATGAAAAAACAAATAAGTCGCTAAAGTTTTGCATCCTAATTGCTTGGCACCCTTTTTGCCGACATTAATTTTGGTGCCCATAACTCACACCCAGCGAGCTGGAGCCCCCCCCCCCCCCCC
>BQKZ01000371.1:11500-37532 GCA_036244855.1 Temnopleurus reevesii
GGTTTTTACGCGCTATCTCCCCTATGATTGGCCAATTGTTATACAACCTTTGCGCAGAGGAGCGTGCTGACCAATAACAACCAAGATAGCGCGTAAAAACCGTGCCGTGATGCCGTGCCGTGTTTGGTTTGCTGAAGCCTTTACACTTCAAGGGTGCATATCTATCGTACCAGTGGGTGCACCCCAGAGGTTGCAAAATCACACCCCTGGTATATTATTGTGTAGATAAATTGAGCTAGGGAACGAGAGCGGCGAATGGGTAAGGATAGGGATTCGCTTAAAAGCCCCATATTGGGCCCGCGGAAGCAACCCGATTCAACACGACTCTTTGCAGTCAATTAACTGAACCGAACAAAGAGTCGTGTTGAATCGTGTTGATTCCGAGCTTCCGTGTAACTGGGGTCATAAACAAAATATTGCAAAGGGCTGTAAAGAATTACGTAAATAGGCGGATTTTACGAACAAATGAACATTTTATACGTACCCTATACACGAAGGTTGGGTCTTCTTGACAACCCGAAAGCTTGCCCAAATAGCCGAAGAAAACTGATCGGATATTTACCCAAAAGCGTGACATACCATGATAATGCTGTTTATTTGGTTGAATGTGACGGTCTATGGGGTACTAGATTCAAATCCGGCGGGTGACACTTGGACACCATTGGGGAAAAAATATTGACATTCTGGAATTTTACGGAGGCACTAAGGTGACATACAAATGACGAGATTTTCGCCGCAACAGTTGATGTCTTTTTAAACTACATTTCCTTGATTTGTTTAACTGTTCATCGAATTGGGTAAAGCACTTTTTATATGATAGAACAGTTAACCAGATCAGGAAAATGAAGTAGAGAAGGATGGCAGCTTTTGCGGCAAAAATCTGGTCATATTATGTATGTCACCTAAGTGTCTCTGTAAAATTTTAAAGTGTCAATAATTTCCACAAGGGTGCCCATGTAGCACCTACCGCATTTGTGTTTAGTTTGTGGGAATCATCTTAAATTCGAGCCGTAAATGTATGTTTTGTTTAATCAATGAATTTGTACAATTGAGATTGATTAAATCAACCTTGAAACATTTATAGATTTCAAACAGAATACGACAATAATAATCATAATTTTGTAAATGCAGTTTAAGAGAGAGAGGGGATTAAGCTGATAATGTAACTGCCCAATAATCTGTTTAAGAAATTTGTGAATATTTCTGTGATTTAACTGAATGGTGATTTTCAATTCAAATTGGCAACTTTTTGTCGCGTATCAAGAAGTATGTAATATACACCTATCTTGTTAGCACATTGTAACCTATTGCTTTCATAATCCATTTTACGGAGGCACTAAGGTGACATACAGATGACGAGATATTCGCCGCAACAGTTGATGTCTTTTTAAACTACATTTTCTTGATTTGGTTAACAGGTTAACTGTTCATCAAATTGGGCAAAGCACTTTTTATATGATAGAACAGTTAGCCAGATCAGGAAAATGAAGTTTAGAAGGATGGCAGCTGTTGCGGCAAAAATCTTGTCATATTATGTATGTCATCTTAGTGTCTTCGTAAAATTTTAAAATGTCAATAAAAACTTTCCACAAGGGTGCCCATGTAGCACCTACCGCATTTGTGTTTAGTTTGTGTGAATCATATCAAATTCGAGCCGTAAATGTATGTTTTGTTTAATCAATGAATTTGTACAATTGAGATTGATAAAATCAACCTTGAAACATTTATAGATTTCAAACAGAATACGACAATAATAATCATAATTTTGTAAATGCAGTTTAAGAGAGAGAGGGGATTAAGCTGATAATGTAACTGCCCAATAATCTGTTTAAGAAATTTGTGAATATTTCTGTGATTTAACTGAATGGTGATTTTCAATTCAAATTGGCAACTTTTTGTCGCGTATCAAGAAGTATGTAATATACACCTATCTTGTTAGCACATTGTAACCTATTGCTTTCATAATCCATTTTACGGAGGCACTAAGGTGACATACAGATGACGAGATATTCGCCGCAACAGTTGATGTCTTTTTAAACTACATTTTCTTGATTTGGTTAACAGGTTAACTGTTCATCAAATTGGGCAAAGCACTTTTTATATGATAGAACAGTTAGCCAGATCAGGAAAATGAAGTTTAGAAGGATGGCAGCTGTTGCGGCAAAAATCTTGTCATATTATGTATGTCATCTTAGTGTCTTCGTAAAATTTTAAAATGTCAATAAAAACTTTCCACAAGGGTGCCCATGTAGCACCTACCGCATTTGTGTTTAGTTTGTGTGAATCATATCAAATTCGAGCCGTAAATGTATGTTTTGTTTAATCAATGAATTTGTACAATTGAGATTGATAAAATCAACCTTGAAACATTTATAGATTTCAAACAGAATACGACAATAATAATCATAATTTTGTAAATGCAGTTTAAGAGAGAGAGGGGATTAAGCTGATAATGTAACTGCCCAATAATCTGTTTAAGAAATTTGTGAATATTTCTGTGATTTAACTGAATGGTGATTTTTAATTCAAATTGACAACTTTTTATCACGTATCAAGAAATATGTAATGTACACCTATCTTGTAAGCATACCGTATTGTAACTTATTGCTTTCATATTGCTTTAAGTCCCTTCTAAATACCCATTTGTCACTGTTTGTTTTCATCTTAATTATCATGTATTGTAATTGTATTATCATTTATATCGTTCCATTGCGATTGTTCATTGTAACATATTTAATATTTGATGTACAGCGCCATGAGCGTCATTACTGACGGACCTGTAAGCTTCTATTAAGAAATCAACATTATTATTATTAATCCATAAAGACATAATAATGAATATATTTTAATATATCTGCATCACTTGTATTATTTCAAAAGATAAATAAAATTGAATTAAGTCGAAATGCATTGAATTGTAATTTATTCATATATTTACGTTTTTATTATTATTGGTATCTGCATGCAATTAACCACTTCGGCCGGGAATGACTTCCACTTTGTAAACCGCTTTGAATGAGTAAAAATATGACGGAACCCTTCTAACGCAATTTGCAAATAATGGGTCATCACACAAATATGTCAACCTCGATATCTTTCTTAACATTATTTTTGTTTCAAGAAGTTAGTGTGCAAAAAGGACAGCCTGAGTTTTTACTGTGTAATACATTATGGGATGACAATTGCGTATATGCAACTGGGAGAATACCAAAAGAGAACCCATGCTGGCGTTATCGTGCTGTCTGCAAGAACATAAAAGAAAATTTAAATGCTTACACAGTGAAAATTTGAGCATAATGCGTTTCATAGTCTAGAAATAACTTCAAAGCAGCTTAATGGGATCCTTCAGACGACTTTGACGAGACATGTGACAAGTNATGGTTATCTAATGTATATAGCGCAGTCACTAATGGATCTACTGAGCTGTGATGTTAGGGTATGTGGATATTAATAATAATGCATATATACAGGTAAATAAAGCATTACCTGATATGAACTTGTTTGGATGCAATGAATGAGTTTCTAACTAAGGCACAGCGGAAAGTTTAAAAAAAAAAAGTGTCGGGCTATGCCATTTTACACACTCCTGTAGGCTTGCACGTATCAACTGAAAAAATAGGGCGCTGCAGACGTCGGCCCTAGATCTGCGGTCCCTGATAAAGCGTTTAAAGATCTTGGAAGTGAGGCAATGCTTATTAAACAGTGGGAACACTATCGCCGCCATAAAACTTTCCCATTAACAAAACTATTCGTGATAGAAACATCAAAGAAAATTACATGACCAGGATAACATTTCATACCAATGTTCTCTTCCCTTAATATGAATTTGTTACTCTTGTAGGGTTGCTGAAGTTAAAACAAAATCATTATGCTGTAGCAATAATGATTATGCCGATTATACATAAATTTGGTTGCCTAATTAAGAGATTCCGATACGGGGCGCTATGCAAGGAATTGTGCACAGGGCGAATCAAATGATAACAGCTTGATTTAAGTCAAATATCCGCATCAATGCTTGTGACAGATATGACAACATTATAACCCGTCGGGAGGAAGAAAGTATAAAATATCAACTCGGGAATTATTCATGAAGTAATCAACTGGGCTGACTGATCAAGGTATATTCATTTCAGATGACCAGTGGCCTTGTTAGATGTCTATCCCAGCATTGCCCAGGGTGAATTGATGACCATCAGACAGATGCAATGAGTAGTGAAATTTATTTTCCATCATTAATTTGCTAATTACAGGACTAAAGGGAATAACAAATTTCAGATAAAAGGGGTAAAACATGCCACTTATAAATCATTCAGCTGCAAGGGAAAACAATACAGAGAAGAAGCGACATCCACTTTGAACAGCATTTGGTAAGAGAGAAAAATATTTCATAGTTTTTTTTAATGATAGACGCACACTTTTTTGCACTACACTTGTACTTGTCTAGAGCACATTTTCGTTAGAACAAGCGTTACTTTTATATTTTGTTTAGATGAATAAAGAGGGATAAGACAAAACAACGTCCTTTGATCAGTTTGTTATCATTGTTTGTTGCTCGGTATTTTGCTTGTAATTAGGTTTCATTTCTCTTTACCGGGAATTACGTGTAACTGATGTTAAGATTAAACAAGGACATGTGTGAAAAACTATTGTACTTAGCTTACTATTAATCACTCATATTTTTTTTTAAATCAGCGTAATCACGAAAGCTTAATTATATAATTTCTTTTTTTTTCTTTTTCATTCTTTGCGTAGAACTACTACAATGGCATCCAAGATATTGATCGCTCTCCTGGCCATGCTCGTGGTCGCTATGGCTGTTGAGTTTGAAGATGACTTCTCAAACGAGCAGGTAGCAGCCGACATGGAGTTCATCAAACGTGATGCTACCCTACAAGATTTCTTCCTCTCAGAAAAGCGCGGCAGGAAAATGAAGAAATACAGACGTGAGTGAAAATTTTCTTTTTTTGAGTTAGATTTTCTTTGGGAATTGCATCACATTCGTATAACACCAACAAAGTCCCAGGTAGTTATTTCTTATTTCATTATTTTAACACGATGTAATCTATTTCCGCAAAATAAAGTGGGTAATGGACAAAAGAGCTGTACACCGTCTATTAAACTGTAGGCCTACGGACACAACAATAACAAGCCGTTTCTAAATTTGAATAGGATTACAAAGGAGCAGTGAATTCATGTTCGACTTAATTTTCCGGAAATAGATAATATCGTGTTAATTTTAATCTTTTATCATTATTAGTCATTACCTAGCTGTCACGATCGACTAGATATCGCATGCGCTATCCTGATCGATAATTTGAACAAGTTTTTAACCCTAACTAGGCCGGGCTATTTTGGGAGTTCTTACTGCCGGAGGGGTGGGGGGCTCCCCCCTTCTGTTCTCGACCGTCGATCGCACTATCGCCGCAAAAATTTGCACGCGAGTAGAGTATCATGTAAACTACAAATTTACATCATCAGATTAAAGGTATAGATTCGTAATGACCAGGATGCAGAAATTGATGTTAAATGAGCTGATGTATTCGCAAGTTGCTTTACATGCCTAAATATATCTATGTAGGATATTAGNTTTGCGTAGAACTACTACAATGGCATCCAAGATATTGATCGCTCTCCTGGCCATGCTCGTGGTCGCTATGGCTGTTGAGTTTGAAGATGACTTCTCAAACGAGCAGGTAGCAGCCGACATGGAGTTCATCAAACGTGATGCTACCTTACAAGATTTCTTCCTCTCAGAAAAGCGCGGCAGGAAAATGAAGAAATACAGACGTGAGTGAAGATTTTATTTTTAGTTAAATTTTCTTTGGGAATTGCATCACTTTGGTATAATACCAACAAAATCCCAGCTACTTATTTCTTATTCATTTATTCATTTTTTTACCAGCAATAATCATTGCCTTCAGGGTCCCCTACATATCGCATGCGCTATCTCGATCTTACTATTTGGAATAGATGTAGTTTTTCAGGCGCAAGTTGAACAAAAATATCCCGAAAAATTACAGAAAACCTGATATATCTTTTATTATTGGTAATTTTCCCCTCCTATTCTATTTCTCCCCCCCCCCAAAAAAAAAAAATAACCATGATTCGGATGATTATTCTTTTTCTTTAAAATCCCCCTTCCAAGACTCTGAAATATGGATAATTTCAACGGCATATGTACCAGAAGCCTAACATACTTCCCCGACTTTTAGGGGGCATTTAACAAAATATGTCCACGATTTAGAGGGTCTCAGAAGATCTATAAGAGGCATAATAGCCAATAGTTGCATGGTTGAGTTCATGCAAGGGGGAGGGTTGAGGGGGTTGCGCCTCGGGTACCCTGGAACGGGACATAACTTTATACACGCAAGATCATTATTGATTATCATTATAAAACAGAAAGCCTGATCAACCTGTAATAAAATTGCAATAAGTATGTCATTGTGACGACATTACGGAAGCATTATTCTGTACTCATCTTGTTCAACTGCTAGATTTTCTGGTTTTATTCAATGAAGAAATCATTATTATTACAATAATTATAATCATCCTGATATATATTAATGTTATTTTTCTTAATTTGGAATGTTTGGAATACGTATCTTAGGGTTTTTTTTCTTCTTTCGTTTATTTGGTGCTATTCTATTTGTATATTTCATTTATTTTTTTTTGCCAAATCCGATTACTATTACATTTGGAAAGCGCGTATGAAATTCTCATGAAGAAGTGATTAACGCAAATGGAAAGGTTACCATAATTATCATCAAATTATTCATCAGGATTATTGTTATTACTATATATGATTATTATTCATTATTATTATTTGTATCATCATTCTCATTATTGTTATTATTATTATCATTAATATTATTATTATTATTATTAATATTATTATTATCATTAATATTATTATTATAATAATAATAATAGATGCAATTTATATAGCGCACGTATCCACTCTGCGGAGTGCTCAAGGCGCTTTTACATTATTATTACCCTGGCTTTAGCCCGGCAGCCATTCACGGCGCACTTGGCATTTCAAAGAATAAATATTATCATTATTACTATCAGTTTATTGCTTTATCATTGTTATCCTTTGTACTTTCTTTTTAGTTTGCCCCAGGCAGATCAATCCTGATCAGGAATGTTGGTGCGCAAGGAGAGGAAACAGGGTCCTCTTTTGCTCAGGTAATACGGAGTGCTATGTCCCCCCCCCCCCCCCCCCCCCCCCCCCCCCCCCCCCCCCCCCCCCATGATACACTTTCATCGATAATACTTACGAGTTTTTCATCTACTAATTTATTATGATAAACAGTTATGGATCCTTTTACTGGAACTTTTTTTAAAAATTTCTGCATACTGAAGTAATGTTTAAAAACAGTCACTGTCGGCTTCAGTATTATTCTGAATATTTCATCTTAGATTTTCAAGAAGTTCTAGTATGAATAAATAGTTCATTTTTCATTTTTTAAATTGATATTCATATAGAGTATTCTTCAAATAGACGATTTAGTGTTCTTAACATACTATCGGAATAACTAGTCGAAATAAAGTAGATCAATGTTAACCATAATGATGATAAAAATGCAGTATACAGTAATAGTAAATAATACACAAATTAAGAGCAATATACCTAACAATATGATTGTGTATCAAAAATATAAAAAGTAATGATAATAATTCAAAATTGATGAAAATGATTATCAGTATACCAGGTGGAGAATATATACTAATGATTTTGTTTGTTAATTTTCACACGTCAAATGTACAGGTCAAGGCGAGGGACTTATCAACTAAACAAAAACTGGACCGATACTCCAAAGTATATCTGGACTTCTTTTAACTCATTATGGATAATGATTTTATGTGCTAAAAATGCTATTATAGGTGAGGAATAAAATTGTGCACTTCTTCACGTGCAAATGATCTATGAAAGTTTTGACTATCTCTGTTAGTTTGTTTGTCTGTCCTACTCTTTATGGGCTGCCCAAATGAAAGGATGAATATTTGCAAGGCCTAGGGCCTGTAACATAAAAGAGATACGATAGATTTTGCAATTAATCGTATCTCTATGGTACATGGTTTGCCATAGACTTACAATAAATATTTATCGTAAGTTTAATTGCATCTTTTATGTTACAGGCCCCAAGATTGATATATGGAAAAGTGTGATTATCGAAAAATTGTCAGGGAGTTGAGTGAGCAGGTGGTGAGAGAGGCGAATAGTGAGCGGGGAAAGGAGAAGGAGGGGGAAGAAACGGATGGTTGGTAAGAAATTCTAAATGTGTAAATAGATCATAAAGAGCAAGTGAGAGAGAGAGAGAGAGAGTGAGAGAGAGAGAGAGAGAGAGGGGGGGGGGGAAGGGTAGTATGTGTGTATTTTTTTAAATATTTTTTTTAATTAATGAGGCAGAAGGTATTCTAAATGCGAAATATAGGCGAATCACCGTAGAGGATGACCCGAGGCAAACCATTTTTTAGTTCAATAATTACTGATTAACACTAACATATGTTGATGAGTCATTATTTAACTTTTGGCTATTAGTAAACCATTAAATGAACTTTCTTTAACAAAAGGGGGAACCAAGGATTTTCCATTGTAACGATTTGACTCAGCGGAAGATAGACTGAGGCCTCCTAAGGGGTATTTAATTACTGGATTTATTACATTGCAAATTCTAATTCTTTATATCTGTATTGACCTAAAACATCCTAAATACACTGGGTTTCTATTTAGTCCCGTGGCCTTAATCTCATGTAAAGTCTTTTGTAAAACCTTTGAATAGTAATGTCAATCATACAAATCATGCTACGTGTTAAAAACAAATATTTATATCGTTAACCGATATGATAATGTTGTACTTATAAATAAGGTTGAAAACGTATTGAATCAACTCCGGGGCCATTATGTTGATATATGTGTAGGAATGTACAACTTTACAGAAAAGGACATAATGAAGGATAAAGGATGGAGGAAATACACACGTAATAAAATGAATAGTACAATAACTGATCTTTAAGCGAAGAGACAATTTATTCATATTAACACTAAAAAAATCAATCATTTAAAAAAACACTCTATGACAAACATTATACGTATACGTTAATAATCAACTCTGGCATAAAATAAGACATTATGTGCATGGAACTAAACGCATTACACTTCAATTATTCCTTCTGTTCGATTTAATTATCCCGGGTAATAAAATGATAAAATACGTAGCAATCCTAAAATTGAATTATAAGAATTAAGCCAAACAGTTAATACAAAGATCTGAAGTACTGAAGTACATATAAATTCAGATGTATGAGAGGCGATCTCTTAAAGTCAACTGATAGCTTTTTTCAAATACTGAAATAAAATTTCACCGAATCAGATAGTGCGATAGTCATAATTCTAAACCGTTACCTAAAATAGGCATGTTATGTATGTTATGGGCTTATTCGTCAAGTACACTTGAATATATAAGCGATTGAACAACGGAAATCTGTTAGCGTCCAGCCGGACGCTTATATATTTTTTTCAGCAAGGCACCATGCGCTGACAAACCTCTGCCGGACCTCCGGGGGTAAAAGCGCGGTATTTTCGTTAGCCCAAAACTACGTGGTTTCTGAGCGATGATATATTTTCCTTTTTTGAGATAGTAAACGATATGTTTATGCTTTCATATATGCATATACTTTTAGATGCATGGGTATCGATAAGATTAATTGCCTTTTAACTTTTTTTGAGATGACTTTTCATTGTTTGACAAAGCTATCCATTGACTTTAAGAAACGCGTTTAGTATTTCGTAACCAGCCTTAGATGCCAAACTCGCAGACTGATAATTGTATCACATTGAAGGTAAATATCCAAATATATTATTTCGTCTAATCATCAATTTTCTTGTGCAGAAATCAAGAGTATTACCGGTAATTATAATCTTTAAGTATTGGAATTTTCATCAAGGACTTCATCTTCACGAAAATAATTAGGATTCTTAAAAAAATAATGGTAAATGTAATAGGAAAGTGAGTATAAAGGAGAAATTTATACGATTTGGATTTTCCAAAAACTTTTCGACAATTGAATTATTCACATGAGCACTCAGGAGTATAGAGAGAATAGTTGCTTTATTTTGGTCATTTGTCTGGTATAATCACAAGTAATTTGAAACTTCATCTGAGTTCACAGAGTACTGAATGCAATATGTTCCGAACGCAATAAATGGCCGGCACATTTTAAGTCCTTGTCGAGTCAACCACAATCTGTCTACTCTAGAATTACTCTGTATACATTGTTTTACTATAAAAAAAAAAAACTCTCTTGGCAGCATTTGCCCTGTGTCAAAGCATATCATGACAGAATTAATTTAAGATATTTTAAGGAAAATATTTTATGCAACTGGCATTTGATTAGGATTCTTTTCATTTTCATTNAGTATTTCGTAACCAGCCTTAGATGCCAAACTCGCAGACCAAAATATCAACTTTAAGATAAATATCCAAATATATTGTCTCGTCTATTCATCAATTTTCTCCTGCAGAAATCAAGAGTATTAACAGTAATTAGAGTCTTTAAGTAGGCTATTGTAATTTTCATCAAGGACTTCATCTTCACGAAACTAATAAGGATTCATAAAAAAAATAATGGTAAATGTAATAGGAAAGTGAGTATAAAGGAGAAATTTATACGATTTGGATTTTCCAAAAACTTTTCGACAATTGAATTATTCACATGAGCACTCAGGAGTATAGAGAGAATAGTTGCTTTATTTTGGTCATTTGTCTGGTATAATCACAAGTAATTTGAAACTTCATCTGAGTTCACAGAGTACTGAATGCAATATGTTCCGAACGCAATAAATGGCCGGCACATTTTAAGTCATTGTCGAGTCAACCACAATCTGTCTACTCTAGAATTACTCTGTATACATTGTTTTACTATAAAAAAAAAAAACTCTCTTGGCAGCATTTGCCCTGTGTCAAAGCATATCATGACAGAATTAATTTAAGATATTTTAAGGAAAACATTTTATGCAACTGGCATTTGATTAAGATCATTTTCATTTTCATTTTATTTATTGTCTTCATTCTAAAAAGCAGGGTAGTCCCAATTCAAGAAGTGTTGGCCTGCTATACAATGAGCACTGCTGACAATATGTTCATTACAATCATTGATACAACAGATATAAATTATTATAATTTAATTATTCGGAAGGTAAGATGCCGTTGAGAATCTGTTCTAGTTTCCATTAATAATTATATATGGTGTCGGCAATGAAATACATAAAGCTGGTCACGCGTGTAAATCCATTCGGTTTGTATTCTCCTCCGCAAACCTCCACCCAGCTTGTAACTCCAAACAGCGTCCATCGGCCGGAGTAATACTGCACGATTGGACCACCACTATCACCCTGAAAATAGAATATAAAAATAAAATCATCTTTCTACTGTACACGTATGCAGCCCTTGTAATTTAATATGCAGTATTTCATTCTATTTGGATACTTATTTGTTAACACAATAATGTCATAAAGGTCTGAACACAATACTGACATAACCATGTGGTAAGTTGGTTCTAGCGATTCCTGGAACCGTCGAGAATTGAAATAAGATTCAGTCGATTCAGCTTGTGTAGTGTTCATTATTCTAAATATTTGTCAAAAGGGATTAACTGAAGTTTAAAGTTGACTGGTCCGGTAAATTTCAAGATATAAGCGAGTAACGCGCGGGCACAGATGAATGTATGTGCTGATAAACAGCTTCGGGGAGTGCAGCCGCTGCCTGCCCGGTTCTGGAACAATTATGCGCCCAATGCTTAATATGGGAACTGTTTTGAAATGTCTTTAATCAATATGCATATAATAAGTTATATCATATACCACGGACCCGCACTGCGCTGACCCAAAACACCTTTATATACACCAGACTAATTATTGGAACTCCCTACCCAGTGAGATAAGAGAAACGATAACTTTAGGCACATTTAAGTTCAAAATAAAAAATTCTAATATCGTCTTACAATCATTAAAAATGTAACGAATAATTTATCGCAATCACATGATTAATTTAAGCCCCCCCCCCCCTCTTTCCCGCTCCCTCCTTGTTTCTCTCTTCTGTTTTTTTTCTATGTGTTATTTTTTTGTTCAGCTTCTCTCCTGTTGTTTATTGTAATATCTATGTATACATGTAATTATTATGTAATTATCTGTATATCTTTAAGTGTATTATTAATGTAATTATTAGGGGCCAGCCATCTTTACAAGCCTCGCTTTTTTTGCTGGCCTCTATTTTTTTCATTTCTTTTGTAATATGAGTTATTGTAATATTATTTATGTACTTATCATATGACTGTATTATTATCAAAGGAATTGAAAAACAAAAATAAATGATTTGATTTGATTTGATAATCTTATATCTTTAATTAACAACCGTAAATGGAACGTAACATATTATTGTTGATATTAAGCTGATTCAACTCACTGTGCATACGCCATTATAGCCCGTTGGGTACATAGTGCAGAACATTGTTGGTGTGACTGTAAGAAGCCCCATGTTCCTCTGGCAGATGTAATTCGGTATGACAGGCATCCTCGATTCTTGAAGATAGTCGGGTTGAGGACCTGAGACATAATACAGAGCACTCATGTGAAAGTAAACATATCGAAGCCACAAAATACTGTTACATAATTCCCCATTGTATAATCACTCACATTTCCCTTGGCCATGTTTGTATGAAATATCACCGTTACACATAATTATTGTACACCAGGGTTTTGTTTCAAAAAGATGTCCGTAGATTTGCACACGACTGACCATTTCCGACTTTGTTTTTACTCAATCGCTCCTCAGAAAAGGTCACCAGTCGTTCGTAGAGTCGTGCATAGATTTACGAACACCTTTTTGAAACACAACCACGGTCTGCGTGTGTGTAAATTGAAAATGATTAAGTTATGGCATTTAAGTCATACATGCATTTTTTGTCATTTAATTCCTATTTTATTAGACTTTGCTAAAAACATAAATACATGAATAAAACATTAAAACAGTAAACGTATAGCAACTTCATTGTCAGTCCCCGAATGTCAAATAGTGCAAATACCGACATAAATTGAGCCTAACATTGAGATCAAGTTAGGGATGTCAAAAATTCAATTCTTTTGGATTTTGTTTTCTTGTTAGTAAGATTTATCATCTAACCGCTACCTATAGCATTGACACCTCTTGTTAAAGATCATAGGAGCACATATACTTACTATATCGCCTGGTGAAGCTTCCCCATCCAGTGTAGGTGACATACGATCCGATTTCTAAGACATCCTCAGGAGATGGAAGACACACCGCACGTATCTCATTCGTAAACTCAAGAGGGCGATCTAACTTTATCAGAGCAATGTCGTTTTCCAGTGTGGCTGAGTTGTAGTTTGCATGTCTAAAGATATCCGACACGTTCCGAATCGGTCCCCCTGCCGTTATGTTGTAGGACAGCGTACCTGCTTGTATCGAATAGCTCCCTGTGTATTCACTGAAACCGAAAAAGAAAACTGAAAGTGCAGATTATGTATACATCAGCGCGTTGCTTCACCAAGATTTGCGATTATTCAAGAACGACTTTATGAGCGACTGGTGTCAGTTCTTGTGCTGAATGATCGAGAATCGTGAGCATATTACACTCATTAACGTACTCGAGTCTTTCTAAAAGTCGTGCTTAACTTAAAGAACGATTTGGCGATACAACCAACGAGCACAGAACAATGCCAGAAATACATCAATAAAAGCCTTCATTTTCATTAAAAACTAATTTTGGTCCATGGTGTATTGGGTCGAAATTCATTAAGCAAATGCAAATCATTTTCTGTTGTTGATCAAGAAAATGATATTTTGAGATTTCATTTTTGTCATTATTCTCTTATTATCGCTCTATCTGGTCATTACGAAATAACTGTGAAATAAAATTTGTCAGGACTGTCTGGACTATATTTGAATATTTCAAGATTTCTGTTGCCAAAATTGTGCCATTGAACGTGTTGAGAATGTGTAAGCACTTCTCAAGCTCGTCAAGCTAGAAGAGGCGAAAACATTGATCAAATATTTTGTTAATTTGGAACTGTAAACATTTTGATTAATGTGCAAGATACTTACACACAGTGAGCTGCAGTTATTATCCAGTCTGGGGTTATGATGCTGCCGCCACAGAAGAATTGTCCATGATAGTAGAGTGCGATTTGCCAAGGCCAGGTACCGAGACTAGTGACATCCTGTCCGTGTGTCACCCGATGAAGCTCATGGGCCGGACGAAGACCACAACCTTCGAATATTTCTGGAGTGATGGAAGGATCATTCAAAATTAATTGTAGCCTTCGAAATGCTTGATTCCGACCTTCAATCGAAAATGTGTGGAAAGTAAGTCAAACAATCCACATTACCCGAACATTGATGCTGATACAATGAGTTGGTAACTAAATTCATACAGTAAAATGAATACCAAAGACAATGTCCTTTCACCCATTCAAAGCAAAAACATAAACTGATTTATTGATTTCCATTTGTATACAATTTGTCTTAACTTTGTACATGGAATCTGATTTTTGAGCTTTTTTGGGCCGGCAAATTACACTGGTCAACAAAATTTTACTTTATGAAAGTTGTCTGCGATTTTTCAGCTGATTTAGGGTGAATCTGATGCACTGAATCCAAAAATCACATCGGTTTTGTCCAATCAGGTCAAGTTTTCGCGCTATCCCCACATGTTGTTTTTTACGTGTTGTTCACATGTACACATGTGTAGATCCCTTTTAGGATGCGTTGATGGAATAAAATGACATGGCAGATGAATATTTTGGTTCGAAATGATTATACTGATAGGAAGAAATATTAAAGTCATATAATAATGGGTAATTTTTCTGAAAATGGCTCAGTTTGAAGCCATGAAACCTCAAAATCCTCTAAAATTTCGGATGAGGAACTCATATGGTTATTTTTTTTTCAAAATTAAAGGGTAAGACTAGCCAAAATATTTATTTATGAACAGCAGAACATAAATGTAGTAAAAAAGACCAAAAAAGTTTGAGAAAAATTTGACAGGTAAAGAGAAAATGCAGAATTTTCAATAATATAAAAAGTGATGAAAATGATGCCAAAATCACTATACAAATATCCAAATTTGGTGACACTGGTGATAAGATAATGGCTCGTTCACAATTTATCCTTTATCCATGGATGAGAATAAATACCTATAATTAAAATAGAACTCAGAATGTTCAGATTTTTAAAGAAATTTAACAAACATTTTAATATTTCCATTTTTATGAAACTGAATAATATTTCATGTACTAACACAATTTAATTTCATAAGATTTTATCATTTTAATTAATAGATTGTCATAAACATAAATATATATATTCACAATTTTCTTATATAAACATGATAACATGGTACATCTGGTAATAAAAGGTGTCACAAAAGTTGCCAATTGGTCTATAATGGTGTTTATTATTTTCATCATGTTTTTAATTAAAAATTCATAATTTTCACAAATTCTGTTTGCTTTTCCTCAAACTTTTTTTGTTTTGTTTATCTAAGTCATATTCTTATGTTGAAAAATAAGTATTTTGGCTGGTCTTACAGTTCAGTTTTTGTCCAATAACTTTATATTTTGCCCCATCCAATTTTTAGAGGATTTTAAAATTTCACAGCTTCAAACTGAGGGATTTTCAACATAATTACCAGAAAATATTGGACCTGGATATTTATTGCCATTAGTATAATCATCTCTAACAAAAATATCAATTTTCCATGACATTTCAGCCCACCAAACCCTTTAACAGTGCTCCACACATGCATTAAAGTGTAAAAAACATAAAAAAAACAACTTGTGGGGATAGCTCGGAAACTTGACCTGATTGAGCAAAACCAATGTGATTTTTGGATTCAGCACCTCAGATTTACCATAAATCCGCTGAAAAATCACATACAACAAATTTGCTGTTGACCAGTGTTATTTTTTGATCAAGTCTAGCTGTTGGTCGAGAATATTGTCTCCAAATTTCCGTCTTGAGAGAAAATAAAATAGAATTGATCGCAGCATGAAAAAGGGCAGCGACGCTGCTGGCGAAATTCACAAATTTTTGTTAAAATGATGTTTAAATCTGTTAGTTTTGAATAAAGGATTGTACTACATGCACTTCATTGAGCGATTGGCATGACCTACCAGATTGTGGCTCATCTGTATTATCTGGATTTGGTTCCCAAGTGCCTTCCGGTTCGGGTTCTGGCCACCAGGTGGTGTTGTGGTCAGGTTTCCAGGTTCCTTCTGGTTCCGGTTCAGGTTCCCCGGTAACGGTAGGTTCTGGCATCCAAGTGGTGTTGTAGTTAGGGCTCGAGGTGCCTTCGGGTTCAGAATTAAATGTGGGTTGAGGTCCCGTTTCCCAGGGTGGTTCCGTACCAAATGGTAATTCAGTACCCTCGTCGCTACAACCAAACTCATCGCTATTGTCTATGCAATCTTGTTGCCCGTTGCATATCAAATCTGCTGCGAGACAGCCCGAAAAGTCCAGGCAATGGAAATAATTGCCTGGGCAGTCTACAAAGGAAAATACATTCATTTGAATATCTTATTAGTATATACGTTTGCATAAAACGAAACTATTGTTTATTAACATAAATTAACAGAAGTGCATTTAAGAGGTAACAAAATTGAAGAATATCTAAAAAAAAAAAAAAAATAGAAAAAGTTCCCCTGACTTGTTTCTCATTTCTACGATTTGTTAACCTGAAAGGGACTTTTCCATAATTGTGTTATGCGCTACATAAACATGATTAATTACCATATCATTATCATTATCGTGTACCAACAAAAGCAAAGCATTAAAATTGTATCCTTATTGGATTATTAGACTAAGAGTGACTTTTAGAATATACTTAAAACTTATATCTTACATCGGCAATTTTCTATGAGTTCATCAGAATGGTCTGGACAATCAAAGACGCCATCACATAAGGTCCAGAAAGGTAGACATGTTCCGTTACCACACTCAATCTCGTAGCTCTGACAAGCTGCATTATCATGGAAACATTGATTTAGGGAAGAGAAAAAGATATTGAGAATATGGCATATTTAAATATAAAATCGATGTGACTGAACAAAATGATAATGATAATAATAATATAATACAAAGCCATTGAAAATATTATGACTGGGGCATTCTGAGGCTGAAACATAAGAGATAGTAATAAAATTCAAATCCTCGATAAAGCTTTACTAGTATTTTGAAAAATTGAAATAGTCTTTCTGTCTTTTTTAATCAGTAAGTGTTTGGGCCATAGACCCATAGACGTTTCAGCCAGTAAAGAATTTATTCACAAATAATGATGTCTAGTGGTTATTTAGAAAAATCTTGCAAGTACTGATTATAATTTGTCATACCCCATGTGAGAAAAAAAATAACATTACGAATGGACATACTCATGTTTTTCTAACGCATATAATCGTAATTTTTTAATTGACGCAGTTACTTTTCAAGTCAAAATAGTTCTGCATGTCCTGTTCTATGGGTCCGTGAAGAAACTAGTATTCCTGGAGCATAACCGTAAAGCAAAGATTGAAGTGAGAATTTATGCAGAATTCTTACCAGTATTGTAATTCGTATAACTTCATTTAGTTGATACATATATTTCCCCCAATTTGTATTCTGTTGTATTTTTCTATGTGTATTTAGTTGTAACTTGTAAATTTGTAAGGATCATCACCCAAGAAGTTTTTCTAACTTTATTGATGATCCAGTCACTTCATAGTTTTTTATGTAATTTATTTCTCTTGTTAAATAATGTTCTATTTTGTAATGTTGTATGTTTCTTTTTATTGAAGTGATTGATAAATTTCAATTTCAATTTCAATTTCAACTTCAATTTTGGGTGAAATATACTTACTGCAATCGGTTTCATCTCGACCGTTCATGCAGTCTGGGTAGCCATTACAGACATCGTTTGCTGGGATACATCTCTCACCACAGTCGTACTCGTGTGGAGAACACTCTGAGAATAGAAACGTTTTGACGATACGAGGAGGAAACAAGTATTGTATGAAAACATCTTATAAAGGCAGCAATTTTGTATAGTATGTATTTTTGGTATACGTCCAAAATAATATACATGTTAGAAGGGCGTATTGGAATATACNATTACGTCAAAAGTTATTTACGCCTCTGCTTATATCTGAACTAAGCAAAGGGGTTAAACAAAATGCTCTTCATTAATTGACATTCATAAAGCAGCGTCTGATGATTAGAGAAATTTGAGCAAAATCCCGTTTAGAGATTTCATTCTAAGTTCTTAATAACAGTAAACAAGGAAAGGTATACTACTTTATCGGTGTTCAAAACAATATTCAAAGAAGGTGTACCACAATGCCGATGTTCGTCTGTTCTGTCTCCACAGTCATCAAACCCATCGCATTCAAATCGCTGTGCGACCACCCGGCCATTGTCACATTGAAATGCTGAAGTGAAATAAACACAATTATCAATTATTCATCTATTCTCTGTAGTTATCACCATAGTAAATGCATCAGGATTATTTTTTATGTTTGTTGGGTAGAATGAGGTATCAAAATGTCTTTATTCATTCCAATGAGCCCATGATACAATATAGAGCTCGACATCATTTGATTTCGACTGTATTTCTATTTTGTCAAAATGATTTGACGTCAGATGATTTTTTCTCTGATTTATGATAGAGCGAGGATATAGATGGTTGCTGATAAGTGTTCGAAAGATACTCAGAAGGAATTAACACTGTGGTTTAATGCTTCACGCTACGATCCTCAACGTAAACAAACGCTGCCATTCTGATAATTCTCACTGAATACCGTATACGATGTGGGTCACTTTCATTTCTATTCACTTCTTTCTCTTCATCTTTCAAATAGTTTAATCATGATTGAAAGCAATCGTTCCTAAAGAAGTATATAGAAAAAAATGTTATATATTTATTTTAAAAAGTGATCTGATGTATGTGGTGAAGATGCTATCACTAGTACATGTATTCCATGTAGAATAATCCTTTTCCAGATTTTGATTGTAAGACATGAACGGTGATTCATGATAATGCATTGGCAACAGAACTTTTTAAGAAACGGTATGGTGTTCGTCAAAAATCTACTTCGTTTCACAAAAAAAAAATGCTTAGTCATATGATCGACAATATAACCAATGGAGACTTACTGCAATTTAGTTCGTCATCCAAGCACTGGTTTATCCCATTGCAATAGTCAAGACGATGTAGACAAGTGGTTCCTCCAGTCGCAAGTGTGCATCTAGCTTCCCAGATGCTTGGACATTCTGGAGATAAATTGCATTGAAAATGACGTTTATTATACATTTATAAAGTATGCCCTTAAATTGATATATAACTACACACAGCTTGACAATTATATGCATGCATTACATGGGAATATCCACCAAGTCTGTTAATATTAGAAAAAAATAGTGGGCAGTAGATGGTGCTAATAATCATGTGAGAATCTGATTTCATTTCAGAGGATCCAGAAACGTATTCAGGCCTTTCGTTTTCCATTCTTGACTTTAAAAAAACCTGTTAAATACAGTACATTGTTGACTCTATCCGCGCACAGGTTATCTGGCAATTGATTGCTGAGGGAAAATTTAAAAGGAATAGACCGGTAACCAGGGGAAAGGGGTGCAAAACTTTGTGTCACGTTGTCTCTATTCGGCATGAGCAGATATCAATCTATTGCATATGGTAATATTCATAGATTTCTTGGATATATTTCATGTATATCACTTTCACAGCAAACAGATTTAGCATTCATGAAATGTAGCCAGCTAACATATCCATGGTTGTATTTCATAAAGCTGTATGTATATACATCTACGCCCGACTCTAGAAGAGACTGATGATCCTTTCTCGGGTGCGACTCCTCATCAGGGATTATCATTGATTGCAGGAAAAGGTCACCAGTCCTCTGTAATTCTGCGCGTAAACTTACGAACAGCTTTGTGAAGCACAAACTTGGTTAATAAAGTGGTTAGCTTTTATAGTCTGGCGGGTATTATGTCTTACCACATCCCGCTTCGTCTTGCCCGTCAAAACAGTCAGATACCCCGTTACATAAGTCTGATTCTAAGAAACATCCTGCAAATACACCCGAACACGACATCTCGTTCGATGGACATTCCACTGCAAACGAAAAAGAATAATAATTATACAACAATGATATAAACATCTAGATTCTTTATTAGAGCATATGAGCATACTTTGCATATGTCTAAGAAAAGAACGACAGTGCCACGATCAGTAATTCATTTCTTAAAATGTGCAAATATCACAATTTCGAATTGCGCTTCAAATATTTATAATATTCCAAAATATTAATATCAATTATCGTGGAGTTTAACTCAAGATTGACTTTGTAAATAGTGCTGTACAAAATCTAAAATGTAAATTTTATCCGTTACAGTAGTTCAGACTCCGATTGATTTCATAATTTCTGTGATATAGAAGTTAAAATGATAGTAATGGAGATGAATTAAACGAAAATCATATTCAGCAAGCACCAGAGAAATCGAAAACGGTCTTGTTTATTTCATTCCACCTGCGAGCTGACAGGCACAAGAACAATTATTTTAAACTTGTATTTTGAATAATTCCATAATTTTGTTATTTTACTACTGATCCTAAATTTTATGGGTGCCCCCAGGCTACATCCCTGATGCCCCCTCCCCTGGATATGCCCCGTACATACATGATTGTTCGTCCACTGCAGAGACCTTGAAGCTAAGGCCATCCGTGACGGAGACATCAGAAAACCTTTCGTAGCGGATCCACAGGCTGGTGAGGCGAGTCTTTATTACGGGTATGTACTCTCCAGTAGGGTCGTTTACATATGCTGATTCAAGCTGCATGATGGATGATAACAATATTGATAGTGATGATGGTGATCATAATGACATTTTCATTAAGTTTATGGTGGATTTCATTTCCTTCTGCCCAGCTAATTGTGAGCCCGTGATCATTACTTGGAACTTAGGAGACGCTCATAATGTGAAGCGCATGGAGCAGTTCGCTTCATATTGCAGTCCCAAACAGTAGCAACTAAAATGCTAACACCCTTAGGCTCATACAGGTTTAAACTTCTAACTTAGAGCTAGAAGATTACACTATCACATATCAGCTTTTCTGACGGACCATTAGTCAGAAGGGTGTATCAAATTTGTTTAAATATTGCGAACATACAACAGCCTAAAGCCGATTTTGCAGCTGGTCATCCGAAAGCCAGTGCAAAATTGTCGCCACTGCAGCATTTGAGTTTTTTTACGGCTATGTTGTCATTTGCGAAACTTTGTGCACCCCAATGATATAATTATATAATATAAGACAATACACAAAATAGATTTTAAGGAAACGGGAACCTTGAAAAATGATGTTGGAAGCAGAAAATCGCAACCAATGCTCAAATAAGTATTTTACGGTGGAAATTGCATAACACCACCAATTTCAAAATTCTATTCATTATTAGTAAACGTAGAACATATATCCGATCCGTGAAATACACCTCAAGCACAAGTAGACCATTTCACACATACACACTCACATACACGCACAAATCTACACATATGATATGCATTAAAATCTACAACTTATTCCGCCTCACCTTAAATATTTCGCCTTGCACATCAGGGGAACCCATTGTTATGTTGTCCTCATACCGGACTACTAAACTTAGGACCTGAATTTCTAGAACCGTCGAAGGCGTAATGGTTTGGAACCACCACGTCAAGGAAAGGGGTTTAGTGACCATTTCAAACCCATCATACCACGAGGGTCCGATTATGACAGGTTCGGATCCATCAACGATGAAACTTCCAAGTGCATCTGTGATATTCAGGGAATAAAAAAAAGATCGTTATTTTGTCGGATCGTTATCGTCCTGACTGAATAGATGTTTTTGCCAAAATGAAAAGCCGTTTAGGTTTATTTATTTTAAATATTAGATGATAATATATTTCAAACGTGTGCCAATTTTCAAATCATGACCAACCCAATTCTCAAAAAATGATATACTGATATTAAAAGCAAGGTATCTTTCTGTCCTTCAGCTAGAAAAGTTTTTTACCAATAGGCAAGGTCTACTGCCGAAGTAAATGACCGAATGTTTGCGTGATGAGCATATAAAATCTAGGTACTGACAAAAGTGACACCCCAAATAATATTAACGAAAGAGCCAGTTAAGTGTGAATATTTATTACGTGACTTACCACAATTATTCTCATCATTTCTGTCTACACAGTCCAATATTCCATCGCAAATATTCCTTTCTGTGATTAAACGGTCTCCACAAACTATAATATCTGTAGAAAAAAAGAAAAGGAATAAGTGTTTAAAATCAGTTCAAGAAAGGTCATCAATATCAGACGGCTGAGATCATCTGATTCTAAACTGCTCCCTGATCCGAAAACTAAGAAAGCATGGGGGATAGGTCATTTGCTCATGCTGCACCTTATCTCTGGAATCAATTACCGCAAGAAATACGCAATGTGCAAACTGTTGAATGTTTAAAAAATGCACTCAAAACCCATCTTTTTATCAGTGCTTTCAATTGATGTCTACACATATATATCTCATGTCTTATCTATTTGTACTTTTTGTTGTTGTACCTATTGCTTCTGCTACTCTTTAAATTTCCCTGTACTGCGCATTGAGCACATTATTCATGTGGAATCTGGCGCATTAAAAGTACCCCCTATTATTATTATTATTATTATTATTATTATTAAAAACAAATTATTTGAATATCAAAAGAAACAATATTGTTGAAATTCCATGCCTCTTCATTTTCTCAAACTCTCTTTAAAAGATCCTTAGTTGAATCATGTAATAGCTATGTATTTAACCCAAATTGAAAATGAATGTTTCTTTTTCCACGAAAAAGGAAAACATATTTGAGATTATCCAAAATACATATTGAAAGTAATTCTTCACTTACCTTCCACTGCCACTGGTATGATCTCGATCTTAAACGACATCCCGATATCATAACTGGTGACGTTGATGAAAACCCCTCCGGGAGGGAACACCTTATCCGGAGCCTGGTTATCGTAAAGCCGCAGGTAGCCCTGGAGTTGCCAATTATAACTCCAGTCTGGGTTATGTTCCAATGGCATCACGTTGAGTGAACTGGAATGCGCCGGCATATAGACACTCTCGATTTTGACAAGCATTACCAGGGAGGGGTCGGCAGAGGTTATCACCCACATTGCATGAAATCCATATTCATAGACAAACACGTTCTCCATCACGGATGCTGACACTATTGTGCTTTCGCCTTCTGGTAGGATGATTTGAGCTAGTGATTGAAACGACAAAGAAATATTTTGTAACGACTTTGAAGTTCCTCATACTGTGAGTATTATGGTTTTTCGTCGTTTTACATTGCCGCGATTCTCATAAGACATGTAAGATATCGAGCTGAATTTCTATGGGGACATTGTTTATACTCAATTTCAGTTCCCTAATGTTGAGGTGTGTTGAGGCGTAGTCCTCCAATATAAAGCTAAACATATGGTGGACCAATAAACCCACACTGTACCACGTTTCTTCTTGTATTGAATTCAACTGTAGAAATGAGAGAGTCGAAAGGTTAACTTATAAATACCCTTCTCATACAGACCCCATTTGCATCTTCCTGCTTCGTATGGTATGGTTGGATTACTGCACATAGAAGCTAGTTTGAATGTGGTCTTGGTAGGAAAATCTCCTAACTAATAGATGATTTGGGGTCGGAGTCTCTGTAACAATTCTGTACTTACGACAAAAGCGCTGATCACTGCCATCGGGACAATCAACATCACCATCGCAATACCCATCCACGTCTATGAATCCGAAGTTGGGACAATAAAAACTCTCTGTACGAATAAATAATATGGTGATTTTTATTAAGATAGATATAGAGTAAATCAACATTGGAATTGAATCATATGATATTGGATTGGTCCCTGATTTTTTCCATCATAGGAGTCTCTAGAGTATAACACCGTAGTAACAATTGTTCTCGACTTCTCGATTAGTTGACAGTGAATAAAAACAAATGCAGCATATTCCTGAAGCAGGATAATTTTAAGAGGGGTTCAGATGATGTATACGGAAATAATTAGGACAGTTCATGGAGACAATTGATCAGCAGCATGATTTAATAATAATCCTGGGTTTTCTTTATCATATGAGGTGTAGTCGGAAAATAAACATAACCATACAAGTAAGTACATCAAGCCGCCTCCATGGTAAACATACATTTCACACGAATGATTTTTATTTGACGGATACAGGGCTACAATATCATTGTAATTTGACAAAAGCAGAGTACACAACTATAAAGGCCGTCCCTGTTATTTGAATGATAACTTGGCGAATATTGATATTATTATTATCATTGTTATGTCTATTCATCTGGTGTGATCTTCACTTTTTCTCTTTTTGGTTTGCACTGATTGATACGCGAACTTGCAACAGCTTTAAAACAGGGCATATTGGCACGACTCAATAAAGTTGTGTGAACAAGTTATTTGACATTATATCGATTCCCAACAAAGGTCGATTTGATACCTGATATGTTGATTGCCTCCAGTACTAAGTTGAATCCTCTGCTAGTCACAATGTAATCGCTCGTGAACTCTAACCACATGTAGCTTCCTCGGGATATCACGTAGTCAGGGAGTTCGTAACCCGTCAAAGTCACTAGTAACATTCTTTCGTCAGATCTGACACCGTCGTAAACACGAAGGAAGTCGTAATTGTACTCCAATTCGAAATCCGTAAAGCGAGCTGTTAGTGCGGAACCTTCTGGTGCTGACACTATCCAGGTGATCACCGCATTGTTGTCGTAATCTTCGGGGTAGTTTGGTGTGGATAGCCATCTCCTCTCACCAGGGGCCAACGAAATATTGACTTTTAGACATGAATAGAATACATTTTATTATAATTTAACGTAGTGCGAACTATAATATATTTTAGGAATATATTTAGGTCAACCTATACAGTTTTGGGATGTAATGAAACGATGTAAAAAACAAATGGAAATAATATTTCCACATCTTGAGAAAAGATACCAATCTGATCTTGATAATAAGAATAAAAAATAAAGCGGAATATGTTATTGTCGTAGGGTAATTATTTAATTTATTTTTCATTTACCATCTGCCTTGTCTATGTAATATTTTAATGGTCATTTAATTGAGATAATTAATAATCTATTAAACCGTGTTAAACCTTTTTTTTCTGCTGGGTTAATATCGTTGTTTCTTGAGCTACATGAATCAGCATTTATTGTCTGCTAATGGTTAAGGAGTAATTTTGTTTCAATATCCTACAAATGCCGCACTTAATGATCAGAACATTTCACATTTCAAACGAATGTCACCAGTGAAACTACTCGTATAATTTTCTTATTTCTAGATTAATTGCCTCATGTCATTTTATCTATTTTCGTCTTGAAGAGATATGTTTAGCAAGTTAAATTTACCGGGGATCTTTTTCACCAAGCCTCCTCTGTTTTTTTTATTCCCCACTTGCTTATTTTGTTATGATGTTCCTATGTTATGAATTTTACTTTTATAATAATAATAATAATATATGCAATTTATATAGCGCACGTATCCACTCTCATTGCAGAGTGCTCAAGGCGCTTTGCATTTATTACCCTGGCTTTAGCCTGGCAGCCACCAAAGCACATGGCATTTCATCTTTTTAAAGTAAAATAACATTTTATACATTGAATTTAATTAAGAAGAAATATAGTTCTTAGCGTACTTATATTTTCAGACATTGTTGGTTCCGTTGTGAATTGCTCCGGTGGGGGCTCGGTTCCCTCAAAGTGGCAAAATTCAGCGTAGTCATGGCAGCAGTTTCCATTCTGGACACACATGCTGTCACAGAAGCACTCTTCAGGATTGCATGACGCCCAAGGGTTCACACAACAGCTGCTTGCACAAGATCCATTACCCGGTGAAGGTGGTAAGGCTGTTGTATTTACTTT
>BQKZ01000371.1:46024-76472 GCA_036244855.1 Temnopleurus reevesii
ATAAGGTCACTGGTCCTGTGAATCTAAGATAAATACGATAATTGTTTTTTAGTTTTAGTTACCAGCCGGTCACTAAAGTTGCTATTGCAAAGCATCAAGCAAGGATTAACCTCTGTAGGGAGCTTCGGCAAGTAGAGCATGATTGATATCATACTTTAAGACTTTTCTAAAATATGAAAAGGGTAATTTAAGCCGTATTTGCGATGGCATGTAGTTGTCCAAATGCATTTAACCCCCTCTTGTTTAATTGGATCATCAATTATAAATAACAATTGGAGACACCTTTGTTTACGGCAGATCTTAGTAATCTAGAGACATATATCTCTGGTAAGAGGTAATTGACCTCTTTGACCTTTGAACTTTGAAACCATTGTTTGAATTCACAATCACATCATCGTCATATGTTTCATTTCAATATCAATTCTGGATATCGGTCATTTTATTTCATAGTAATAACACTGGCGCGGGTATCTAATGAAATCTAGAGACGGAAATCAGAAGTGAAAGATCATTTGACCTCTTTGACCTTTTGACGCTGACACATCTGCTTGAATTCACACGATCCATGTACTTGTCACCCTTCAATCTTTCACTTGAACATCAAAAACTCCGATTATAATGAAAAAGTGTTGGTAAGTTTTATAGAATCCCTAACGTTGCGAAAACATATTTTAATTAGATCTGTGTCAATCTCGAAGTCATTGAACCCTGTGACCTTTGAACTTTGATTCAAATTGATTGAATTCACATTCTTATCATCCTCCCATGTTGGATTTTTTATATCAAATATGACTACCATGAAGAATTGTTGGTAAGTTCCATAGAGTCTTTAACGTTGCTAACTGCCTATACTAGACATAAATCTATATGTATTTCGAAGTCATTGACCTCTGTGACCTTTGAACTTTGACCCATTTGCTTGAATTCACAGCTATATCATCCTCCCATGTTCATTTCTAATATAAATTCCAATATATTATGAAGAATTATCCCGTAGTTTTATAGGATCTTTTGCATTAACAATAGCCTACTAAGCATAATTTTGTTATGGAATTAAATACAGTTGCTCTTGGACGCAGATAGAGAAAATATCAATCCTCTATATTTCATGATTATAAAAGTAGAAGATGCCACAATAAATTTGAGATCATTGACCTATGGGATTGTTTAACTTAAACCATCATGTAGAAAAAACTGCTTTCTCTCTTCAATCTGTTGCAGGACAAAGCGCAATATTCATCTAAACTCTGTATTTTTTCTCCTTTGGCAGATCTTAGTAAGGATAAAAGGTCATTGACCTCTGTGACCTTTGAACTTTGACACAATTGCTTAAATTCACAACTGCACCATCCACCCATTATTCATTTGAATATCAATTCTGGGTAGCAGAAAGTATTGTTATTGAGTTCAATATGATATTTAGCGTTATATCTAGCCTCCTAAACCTAGATCTATTTGAATTTTGAGGTCATTGACCCCTGTGACCTTTGAACTTTGACCTCGGAATGTCAAAATTCTATAGGATTGTCTCCGTGTAGTAATACATACTAGCACCAAGTTTCAACTTCATACCACCATTCGTTCTAAAGATATGTGGGAATATACTTGGAATATAAAGTACATTCACCCCTGTATGGCGGCCATTTTGAATTCATGCAAATTACACATTGTTCCACAACTCCGATTTTGGTAAACTTTTGATATGTTTTTAGAGGGGCCATTTGCAATCAAATACACTTGGTTTGGAAACTTTTGCAATTTGTTTTGGGTCAAACCATATTTTGACTGGCCTAAGGGTAAAGTTTTCAAGTTCAAACATCTGCTATCTTTGAAAATATCATTTAAAAAAAGGACTTATCAAATGACAATCTTTGAGACTCATATATTTGAAGTGTCCAGTCTCAGAACAAGTCGTAAAAGATGGTCCAAAATCGATGTTCATTCCATTGCATATTTTTAATGGTAAATGTGATATTCTTTCATGTGTTAAAATGTTATTACTCAATTTCGATTATAGAGAGATACAATTTTGTTTGTATTTTTGAAAAAAAAATCTGGTCACACACACCTGCAAATAAGTGAGAGAATGAGCTATTCGCCAGTTCGTAAGAACGACAGCGAAGTACACATTGATCATTAACACTCACCCAATTCAGGAAAAAACTGGATGAAAGCGGAGAAACCTTGACGTGTAACACTTTCATCGGTTGAAAAATGCAGCCACAAGTGAGTATAATCAAACAGGTAGTAACCAGGACCGAAAGGATACGGGTCAAAAGTATGGTTTCCAGTTATGATGGTCATCAGGGTACTCTCTTCAAAAGCATCCGATATCCCAAGGTATATGGTTACGAAATCGCAGCAAGATTCCATTTGAACATCTCCTAACACGAAGTACATCATTGCATCTCCAGCTGTATATTGTACATGCCAAAGGATGTTCTCCAAGTTGTTATAGTTCAGAGGATAATTTGGAGACATGACTTGAATAATCTCTTCACCTGAGTCCACATGGTACGTTGTATTCGATAAAACGATTTCTGAAATGTATTGAAAATGAAATATTCTCATGTAAGGCCCTGGATTAAACATTAATTAAGGTACAATTCGGGTCGTGTTACGAATGGTGACCCTTTCATGCAATCTGAACAACCCCAGTAGTTCTGAATTATCACCTGAGAAAGGGGCAATGGCCGTGCGTAAAGTCGTTGGCAGCTCTAGGAACAGTTTAAAGACACAAAATACAAGTTGCAATTTTATCAAGTCGTTCGTAAAGATAAGGACCTTCAGATTATTAAGTGTCATCTCCCGATGATTCACAACCATTTCGCATAAGATCTGGTACCACGATTTCTTAAATGTGTGATGATGGCATCCATGTGAAAAGACAACATTTAACCGTAATTGTGCAGTCCTCAATGTAAGTCATTTCATATTATTTTCAAAGTTACTCTGGCTTTACCAGCTAGGAAAGTTTGTATAGGATACACAAACACAACTTCAAAACATATCGATTGTTCCTCAGGGGTCAAGTTCATGTATATCGATCTGGCGATATCATGACACCATGGGAGCGAAGCATACCTGTCAATGGTGGTGGTGTTGGTGGTGGTGTTGGAACAGTTCCATTATTGTTGCATACGTCATAATAATCATCGCAACAGTTTCCATCATAGACACATATGCTGTCACATGAACAACCCTCGGAGTAGCAGGAAGAAATGGGGTCCACGCAGCAGCTGTTTAAACAAGATCCTTTCATTGGAGTCGGATCTAATCAGAGAGAGTGGAGACATAGAATTAATATCAATCGGATTCAGTATTTGTATCAAAATACGTGAAATATAAATACATTATCTAATTACAGTATATTTTTATATTGTCACTGTTTCTTTGTATTGTTGGGCCACCAAGGACAACAGCGTTTCAATGAACAATTGAATAAATAATGGAAAAGTTCTATCCCATTTTAATTTTCCATCCATTTTTAAATCCACCTCACACCTCAGCGATTTTAGACGGACGAAGACCGACAAATGGAAAGATCCCTGAAACGCATGCGAATTGTACGTACTAATAAGTAAAATAGTTTAGCCTCCGACTCATCTGATTATAGAGGACTCTGAAATATGATCAACGAGCGTGAAATGGTGCTTAATTGACACGCGAGGGGAAACATTATTCCGTTTGTTCAGCGTATAACTAACAACCAAATGTATGCGTAGGAATGATATGTCCCTACGGAACAAGCAAATGATAATCAAGTGTTGATTCAAATCGCGATTACAACCGAAGACAAAACTAATCAAATACAAAACATCATGAAGCTCGCGTACCTTTTATGCCTACTCTATGTCTATCTCTACGAGCACCAGAAGGGATCTGCTCAAAATACAGATTCCGCGGTGGCGGTGTGCGAAAGAACCACACAATTGCGGATTAGTACGAGCTCAGATGGGAGACGATTCGTGAATTCACTTTACAGTTGTCAATTCGATCCTAATTTCCGCACAAATGTGAACGTGATCCGAAGGTGTACGAATCAAAACACGAAAAGAAAATTCGAATCCGGTTGTTAACAATTAAAACCGATTACTCAAAAAGTGATTCGGTCGTACTCAGACTCGAGTCGTATTTAGAGCGATTCGCATGATTATAATATGTTTTTTTTTGTATGAGGTGGAAAATTCTGTAAGAGCATTACTCGGTGATAGGGCTTTCACTGTTAATACAAATTAGCAATATATTTATGTATCATAATCATTCAAACATATTCTAGAAGTTCTATTCCTGATAGCCGGGGGTTCTGTTCAACCTGTCTTCTCGTACATGAGCTGACGGGTCAAAGGATTTTGGACATGGTAAATACCTTTATTCAGGCTCTCATCATATCTTGATACATAGAACAGAATTTAACCTTCCCATCCATAGACTCCTATTTCCGTAAAACTAGAGAACTATCAATTTATTTTGTATACATCCATCTTTTATGAATGACGCTGAAACTATTTATTTTGTCCCAAATCCTTGTTTTTATTCTACTCACAGTGCTACTTGTCCCAAATCACAAATGGGGAGAGTGTAGCTTCATGAATGAACATCTAGCTGAAGGAAATTTACGCCAATGGTGGGATTGGTACCTACGACCCTCTGACTAAATTGTGGCAGTCAGAACCAATACGCCAAGACGCCTCCACGGTGGAAATAAATGTCTTTTCATTTGATGGATACAGGAAAGTAATATCATTGCAATTTCCAAAATCAGAGTACACAACTACAATGGCCGTCCATGTTGTTTTTAATTAAAACCAATACACCAAGACGCCTCCACGGTGGAAATAAATGTCTTTTTATTTGATGGATACAGGGCATCAATATCATTGCAATTTCCAAAATCAGAGTACACAACGATAATGGCCGTCCCTGTTATTTTTTAATGAAGGCTAAACGAATTTCGTCGTTATTTTGACTATTCATCTATTATTGATGTTCACTTCTCTTAGCTTCGATGGGTATGTGAACTTTCAACAGTTGCATTTGACGAACTCTCCGTTGTCAAAAAAATCTGAAAAATCAATCGATTTTAAGATGGATACTACTTTGGTAAATTCGGCCAATCTATACAAAGGAACAATACAAGAAGACTGAATTTAAGCGCAGATTCTAATTAATACTTTTTTTTTATCCCACTGTGCTATGATAAACCCAATTAAAGCTTTAAAATTAGGCATGTTTGCACGACTCTATGAAGTTATGCGAACAAAATATTCGCCAGAATACGATTCCAAGCAAAGTTTGATATCATACCTGATATGTTGATTGCTTCCAGTACTAAGTTGAATCCCCTGCTCGTCACACTGTAATCGCTCGTGAACTCTAACCACATGTAGCTTCCTCGGGATATCACGTAGTCAGGGAGTTCGTAACCCGTCAAAGTCACTAGTAACATTCTTTCATCAGATCTAACACCGTCGAAAACACGAAGGAAGTCGTAATTGCTCTCCAATGCGAAGTCCGTGAAGCGAGCTGTTACTGTGAAGCCTTCTGGTGCTGACACTACCCAGGTGATCTACGCGTTGTTGACGTAATTTTCAGGGTAGTTTGGTGAGGTTAGCTCCCTAATCTCACCAGGGGCCAACGAAATATAGGCTTTTGGAAATGAATAAGATACATTTTAAGTATTTAACTCAGTGTATATGGTAAGCTATTATTAAAAAAAAAAAGAATTTTTGGTAATTTATACAGTTTTGTGATATGAAGAAAAGGAAAAACAAATATTAATAACAAATACTAACAATTTTTTCTCACATCTTGAGAAAATCTGATCTTGGTCATAAGATGACAAAAGATAAACGTTGAATACGTTATTGTATTATTTTAAAGATTGATTGACTTATTTTTCGTTCACCATCTGCCTTGTCTGTATGGAACTTTGCTTAACATTTATGTGAGATAAGCGATGATTATAGTCTGATAGCCGTGTAAAAACTTTATTTTCTTTCTGTTGGGTTAATATCGTGGTTTTTGAGTGGCGTAAATCAATATTTATCATTTGCAAATCATTATACAGTGATTTTGATTCACGGTCCAACAAATGCTGTACTCATTAAACATATTAAAGTTCATCCAAATGTCACCAGTAAAACTACTCGTATAATGTTTAAGTGATTAATTGCCTCTCGTCATTTGATTTCTTTTTTGTGTTGAAAAAATAGGTTTAGAAATTCATATTTATCGTGGATCTTTTTCACCAAACCTCCTTTTTTATTCCCCACTTGATTATTTTGTTATGATGTTTCGATGTTATAAAGTGTACTTTTAACATTCTTCTTTTTAAGAAAGTGAAAAAAGAAATTAATTGAGTTGAATTAACGTACTTGTATTTTCAGACATTGTTGGTTCCGTTGGTTCATCGGTTCCCTCAAAATGGCAAAATTCAGCGTAGTCATGGCAACAGTTTCCATTCTGAACACACATGCTGTCACAGAAGCACTCTTCAGGGTTGCATGACGCCCAAGGGTTCACACAACAGCTGTTTGCACAAGATCCATTACCCGGTGAAGGTGGTAAGGCTGTTGTATTTACTTTAAAATAAGAATGAACAAAAAATTGCCTTATGAATGAAAACTGGTCATCCATCTGCCTCATACGTGAGGAAATGGCATACATGCCACTGCTCTCATACTTTATAACTAACTGGTATTCTCCTGCTGTCACTTCTGCTAGTTTCCCTCATTAGAGAAAATAAACTTGTTAACAAAAAAATTGTTTATAAAATACAATAATTGAAAGATGTTTACAAACAATAAAGCAGGTTATATTGGACCAGCTAGAGTTACCCATATAGGCCCCAAATATGTTCAAGCGGTTTCATGATAATGGACAATAAATCTTTATTAGATTCTTATCCGCAAAAGAAAGATAATAACAATCTCACCACAATCAATTTCATCTGACGAATCTAGACAATGGTTGATTCCATCACATGTGGCTCCATTCAGAAGACACTGTCCATTTGTACACTGGAATGTAAAGTCCGGATCACACTCTGCAGAAACATAATTGACAGGTAGCATCAGTTTCCATTGTGGGTGCATAATGATAGATGAACGTTTGGGTAAGTGCTGGTTAAGAATATGTGTATGTAGATATGTGTGTGCAAATGGCATCTTGGGTAAAATTTCATTGGAATTTAAACAAATTTGGTTAACTTACCATTGTAAGTTATCTTAAGTTCAAAGACTTGTTATATTTGAAAAGACTTGTTTAAAAGCAAAAGCTCAAAGACTAGTTATGTTTGAAACTACGATATTTTACGTGTTTAGTCTCAGAACAAGTATATATTGATAGCTATTTCTCTTACTTACCCAAAACTGTGTCGAAGCGGATAAAGGCGGAGAAACCTTGATGTGTTACACTTCCATCGGTTGAAAAATGCAGCCACAAGTGAGTATAATCAAACAGGTAGTAACCAGTACTGCCAGGATACGGGTCAAAAGTATGGTTTCCAGTTACGATGGTTATCAGGGTACTCTCTTCAAATGCATCCGACTTCCCCATGTATATGGTTACGAAATCGCAGCATGATTCCATTCGCACATCTCCTAACACGAAGTACATCAATGCATCTCCAGCAGTATATTGTACATGCCAAAGGATGTTCTCCAAGTTGTTGTAGTTCAGAGGATAATTTGGAGACATGACTTGAATTATCTCTTCATCTGAGTTCACATGGTACGTTGTATTCGATAAAACGATTTCTGAAATGCATTGAAAAACAAAAATTCTCATTGAAAGTTTTGGTCTGTACCAGAGAACTCTCGCTTTGATTAAAAGTAGGAAAATCATACGAACGGATAAAAATGAAGTCAATCCGAAAAGAATAAGAAAGTTGTGAATATTTCAATTGACCTTTTGGTCACGTGTCATGACGTGGTTCATGTATCTCCTGTCAGTAAACGTAGAATGCATTAATTGATTGTACCAATAATATTTGTGATGTTTTTTTCATAAATCAATTGCCAGTGTGTACTCATTATCTATATTTAAGTGGTGACATACTGCAATACCGAGGGGGGGGGGGGGGGGGGGGGGAACAAGTTTATTTCTCTGTATGTAGTTTGAAAGCGTCGAAGATATCATTCCTTTGCAATAAGGGAATTCGATGCAAGTTCCTTGATTCCTTGTGTCAATATTAATTGTAATTTTGCGATATATTCATTTGTTTTTACAAGAATAATACATTAGTTCATGAAATCAAAATTTTACTTTAAATGCCTTTAACCAATATACGATTGCTGCACACTTATTCCAAAAGTCTGCTGGTCAAATTTTCTTTGATGTCGCGATAAATGACACCTTGCGAGGAAAGCATACCTGTAATGTTCAATGATGGTGGCGGTGTTGGGACAGTTCCATTATAATTACACACGGCATCATAGTCATCGCAGCAGTTTCCATCATAGATACACATGCTGTCACAGGAACAACCTTCGGTGTAGCAGGAAGCCCCAGGATCAACGCAGCAGCTGTTTGAACAAGACCCTTTTGTTGGTACAGGTGTTGGAGTAGAATCTAATTTAAAGAGAGCGATAGACGTCGATGTAAGATTCATCGGATTCAGTGGAATATGATAACAGTACCTAATTGTATATTTATACAAGGATGTGTAGTTTTTATTGGAAATGTTCAGATTATAATTGTTTATTTTTGTTTTAGGACCCCCAAGGACAACTGTGTTTCAATCAGTGATAAAGTAACCCTACTCAAATAAGACATATAAACAAATGAATAAATAAATAATGGATAACATTAATATGGGTTATGGCTGGCTAATACTTTAGGAGTTCTACTTCAAGAGGTTTACCATTGAACAAGATTTGGTTGATAAACGGTAAGAATTGCGATACTCTAGCGTATATCCCTGGCTTTCCAGGATCTGCGCATCCATCACCCCAGCTGGTTGCTCCTACAAGATGCCATCTACCATCCGAGCCTTCACACAACAACGGACCGCCACTGTCACCCTAAACGATTGAAAAAAATACGATATAAAACTTATTTTTGACAAACATGATATTTTGTAGTGAATTGGCATTTAATTGCCTTAAGAAGAAACCCGACACATAGTGTAAGGGCAGGCTTGGGGTCAGAACCGCTACACCACGACATGGTTTATGCCTCTTTCTGAATGACCTATCTTGGAGGGTGGGAGTAGAATATACTGCAACATGTAAATGTCGATTTAAATGTAGCTTTCATTATTTTCGCAAAGGAAGGCGCCGTATCATTTATCATGGAAGAAGGTACAGGTACAGACGTAGCTGCCTCTGCTTCAGACATTGTATTCCTCATGCAAATTATTTTATTTGGGAGTGAGACCTTGCATTGAATTAACAGAAAGCCTTATAAATCTGTTTTATTGCAGAAAATCTGGACTTAAGGATCTTATTTTATTGACTTAAAATGACTTGCAGGAGATTACCCATTCCTGAATATGAAATGAACTGATTTGACTTGGGTCAGTCAAGTACCAAAATGATCATATGAGAAATCTAATCCAGCCTTTACCAGGAACTGAGTTTGGCCTAAGGTGAATTATAAGAGGGCAAATTTTGACCAAAAATGATTACCAGTGTGGCCCATTTACCTGACATGTATCTATCCCTCCACGCTCGTATCCTGCGCAGATCATCCGCGAAGTTGTCCTGCCTGGGTACAGTTCTGCACACTTCTCTTCAGTCATCAAAACAACTATAGCCTTCTGTAACACGTCTGCTATGAAAGCTAAATAAACACAACGTTGGTGATGAAAAGTAACGTGTATATAAGTACATTACTCTCGGACGAATGCATTTCCAGCAATATTGTATGACTTTATTTACAATTATTTCACCCTTTCCTTAGAATTTGTTTTTTTTATTCT
Source organism: Temnopleurus reevesii (assembly GCA_036244855.1). Taxonomy (NCBI): domain Eukaryota; kingdom Metazoa; phylum Echinodermata; class Echinoidea; order Temnopleuroida; family Temnopleuridae; genus Temnopleurus; species Temnopleurus reevesii. The sequence goes on from BQKZ01000371.1 coordinate 55,950, forward strand.
TCATGTCTTATAGAAACAATTAGCCCTTAAGCTGCTCTTTATACTGCACCCCCTGTGCCATTTTTTATTTTTTTTGGGGGGGGGGTGGCTTTTCGGAGCGTTTTCGGAACTATTTGGTCCTTTCTCACCTCTATAAATTGTTTCCTACTTATTGTATGAAAATATGATCCGCACAAAAAAATGTCAGAAATTTAATCATCTTCTTAGTATCACCCATTTCGGGAGGAAATATTGCCGCAATTTCCTTTCATAACTTACGAGTTTCTGTGTTCCCCCATCCGCTAACAGTACACCGGCTGTAGTCCTCCGTCTCTTCCACCGATTCCACTAGACAAGCTGGTCTTACGAAGTCAGTGAAATCGACCGGTTCCGATAATTTGATGAGTGCGAAATCTCCATCATAACTTCCAGAGTCGTAGAAAGGATAGATGGTGATCTCGGCAGGAGTAATGTTCAGATGATAATTGGATGGAGAAGAGAGGAGCAAGTCACCCAGTATGATAGCATCAATCGTGTATGGAATGTCCACCCTAGAAAAATATGTGTTATACCAAAAGGATTGCATTTCCTTCTCATTAATTAACTCTGATTTTCTCAAAATGGAGAGGCCGGGTTTCAAACGTGTTACTATCCTCTGGTATTTAACTTTCTTATTTCAATAATTTCACCTTGTTTAATAGTTAAGACCTCCTGACCAACATTTAAAATCGATGGCTGCCTGGTGAACATCGGATCAAGGTATCCCAACTGTAACGAGGTACAATTAAGAAGTGACGACTTTATCGAGCATTTAATAATCAATTTTCAACAGTGTGACGTATTTTGTAACCGAGTAAATTAAATTCCCTTAATATCATGTGGCTTGTTTTAGAAAAGCGAAAAAATAGGAAATCGATCTATTGCAATAATGTATTTCCCGAATATTATATTGCCATGGCTTGCACCATCTCTTAATTTTTCCATCTTTTATGTAATCACGTTATTCTTTTATTTTCACTGAGTCATAACATACCAGCAGTAGTAACGGATTGTAAGAATTATGGTAAGATTTCAAAGAAGTGAGTTACCATTATTGTAACTCCGATGACAACTTCTATTGTAAGTCAGAGCTTTATGCAACGGGGCACAGATCTATCCTATTGATTCAACACATATATAATACCGTCATCACTTTGGACTACACTTTTTATCCTGAAGGTGATCTCATTGAAGAACGACAATTTACATTAACTCATGATGTCTCTATGCGGAATATTCATTCTTACAAACTGAAGTTCTATGATAAATGTATTCATAACGCATCTTACGAAATATCTAAAAACATCTTCATCATCATCATGGTCATGAAGTGTATTAAATAATGCACGAATTAAAGTCTAGCGGTAATTGGGAATGAATATGCGGATAAAAGGTGCGAGGTACTTACACACAATGAGCAGCAGTAGCAACCCATTCACGTCCTATCAAGGTGCCTCCACAAACCTGCCCATACTCGTGGCTGTAGAGATAAACCATCCATGGGAATTCTCCTTCCTTGGAGTTGGTTCCACCTACCACGCGGCTTTGGTCTGGGGCGTATGCTGGGCGGGTTCCGCAGATCGTTGTGTTCAGGAGATCTTAGAAGATAACGAAAAAAGGATACTGATGATATCTCTGATTACATTGCAATTTTACAAAGAGGAACAATAGTATATTTTAGATCATTAGAAGGTGAGAATTTGTGAATTTGTTTTAAAGATACCGAGACCGTAAGTATATATTCTTCAGTTACTTTGGGTCGACTGACGACGGGGTAGACAAAAGTCACTCAAATTAGTTAATGAATGTTCCGAAGAAAAATCCTATTCTGTCTAGTAATGGGATGTTCGACATACCCCCTTCACCTCCTAAGCAAAATCCTTCATTGTTCTTCTGCGAGTCTGAAAGATGTGTACAGTTGATTGGCCAAGGCTGTCCAAAGCTATTTTGATAGCTTTGTTGACACGCTTCAGTCACTTCCGTGCAGTCTGACAAACATGGTCTCCTAGTAGGTCCATGATGTATACATTCAGGAAAGAGCATACCACATATCATCTCCAGCATATACCCGTGACAACTACCTAGTTGGAACTGTAGATAAGGAACACAGAAGAGAAGAAAACAAAAAAAAATCATAGGTAAAAGAGCTTGACCAATCTGGTCATAACGCAATCGCACTAATGCCCCAGTCACATATTAGCACAGTAGCAACACGATTCAACGTGAGTCTATGTTCTGAACTGTGAAGTTAAAAAAGATTATTGCTCAGTCGTATTGCTCGTGGGCTCCTATGTGACTGGAGCCCTAATAACGGTTGTCGACAGACTACATACAAAACATACAAAGTGTTTATTCAATGAGGGGATATCTCTGACCTGTGTAGAAAGAATCAGACGTACTGCATTGTCTTGTCAGTCAATTCTTCCAGACGTCTTGCACCCAGGCAGTTGATCTGTTGCCCAAAGGGTTGGCCTACTGTATGTTTCCATCACTGGGCTAAAGTTAACCTGATTATATGAAACGATTCCACAAGAAGAAGTAGCATTAACTCACCTGGCTCTTTATATTCCAGAGTGTCGCATTTGCTTCAAGAAAATTTTCAGCGTTCGGGTTAGGAAAGTATGTCATGCTGTGTGATACTAGCCCTCGACAAGTTTCCGGTACCTAGACACATGGGGCTGGAAATTCACAACAGTGGAGTAAAAATTAATGCAATTTTTATTAAAAGAATACTCGATAAACAGCAAAATAGTTGGTTAAATGTCATAATGTCTTAAATTTACGCACCGAAAACAGAATGAACCCGCCACCTGTATTATTATTTTTTTTAACCCACCGATAGGGGATTTATTTTTTCGTTCTTTTCAAACATGTACAGTAATAACATAAATGTACAAACAATCTATAAACCAGCAATATTAATGCACAAAATATGAGATTGAAAACAAAATTCTGCTTTAGAATCATAGACTAGCAGAGGTCTGGGATTATAGATAATTCAGCATAATTGTAGATGGTTTCAATGAGATCTCGTCAAAAGCTTTAGAAAAGGGCGTTGTAATTCGTATGAACAATGCAAAGACGACATCTCACTGTAGTTTTACACGACTAAATGTGTACAATTATAATTGCTTCTACTCTCTGGAGCAAAAATGTGTGATCAATTGTACAATTACATTGCTTATACTCTCTTGAATTATTTTGCCGTTGCCTATGTTCAACATTTACAACAATAATCATTTCGAGTATAAATAGTTGCTTGTTCACTTACGACAGTATTCTTCGTCGGAGAAGTCGAGGCAGTCGTTGAAACCATCGCACGTCAAAGATGAGCTAACACATCGTCCGTTTGTACAGTTGAATATACCTTCATCATTGCAGTCTATGGAACATTCATTGAAAGAAAAATAGAGATAGGATCATTTTACGGCCTCACTTTTCAAGCATCTTCAACTATTCAGCTATTTAAATACGGCGTACCAAACCTAATATGAATATTTATCGGCAGTCTATGGAAAATACGTACAATAGAGATACAACTAATTGAGAAATAATCCTTTATGTTAGAGGCCACTGATGTGGTAGCCAACACCCCTGTCTTTCACATCTAAAACAATTGTTATAAATACGTATGATAAAACGGCTCTATAAGAGCACGGATGAAAAGGGTGAACATATCCCATACATCAGAAAGAGAAAAATCGATAATACGTGCATTTATGGTTGTTCATATCAGATAGCATGATGGATAATTTTCTAGTACGGAAGTTTAAACTATACGCGCACCAGGTGCGTACTAGAAGATATCCCGGCATGCTCCCTGATATGAACAACCAAATTATGTACGTATTGTCATACCCATACCTGGTTGCACGACGAGACTAAGTTCGATCAGGAATCCATCGTCTGTAACGCTGCCATCACTTACAAAATTTAGCCAAACATAGGAGCCATGGGAAACGATTTGTTCAGGAGGTGAATTCCCTGTAAGCGTATGTGTCAGTAAACTTTCTGCTAGTTCCTCAGTAAACCCTTGGTAAATCAGGAGATTATCGTAGCCTTCCTCTATCTGGAAGAAAATAAGGTTCATCACGACGCTGTATCCTTGTGGTGCGATAATAGTCCATATTTCGTCCAGGTTATCTTCGTAGTTTCCATTAGGGTAGTTCGGGCTTGAGATATGAAGTGTTTCTCCTACCTGTAACTCTACGGTCGAAGCTGAAAAGGAGATAACCATGCGTATGATGATGTATTGCTTTACCTTGAATCAGCTGGAGTAATGCGGAAATTAAAAAAAAAAACAGGTTGTGAAGCTCAAATGACTCGAATGAGTTTTTTTTTTATAAAGAATTTGATAATTTAACGAATTCAATATTTCACATTATTTTTTACTATTATTATTACTATGTGTGTAGTGGCTGAAGTATCCAAAATGCAATGATTAACCTACAAACAATTCTCTTATAAATATATAACATATGATGAGGAATAATACAAGGTGAAGTGAATTGAAACACCTCCAGGTTCAATGAGCACGGATAATACCATTTTGGAAAAGATCGATGTACTGATACATTCAAATTTATTGTGCATTTCTTACAAGCGAATGCAGTGACGTGGTATTCCTAAAACTAATTATGGACAATTTAACTAAATACTTTGAATCCATTCTGTATGCATTAGCTGTTGCTAGGTCGGGCAGTCCTCGGGCAAGCTTTCGGATGTCAGGAAAAACCTTTGTGTACAAAGTATGTATACAATTTGCAGCTAATCGTAAACCCGCCTATTAAACGCATGTTTAAAAAGTTATTTCCCGTAATTAAAATCATTCTTTTTCTCATTGCGGAGGGGAGGGGGGGTCAGCTTCAGGTACTGATATCAGCTAGCTCATTTTTGTAAAAATAGGCAAGATGAAAAATTGATGTGGTGAAGGAACACATAGATAAATAAAAGTCATCTTTTGAAGTTCAGTCGAGTCCCTTGTTTTGGGGTAAACTTAGTCGAAATGGGTAAATTCTTATCTGGTTGCATATTATAATGTGACTTGGTGTTATTGATTATAACACCTTTAATCTGGACCTTGTTTGTATTCAAGGGGGTACTGTGAGACGGTTTGGAGTTGCTTCAGAAGCATCTTGTCCCAAATTACCTTTTTCTAATTAGAATAAGCAAACTATAGGCTACTTCTATCTTTTAAAATAATGTTTTTTTTTCAACAAAGCGACCATCTCAATTTAAAATCCATGAAAGGATTCAGGTGACTGAAATGATAATAAATAGGCTTCAGTCGATGATGACCTCAGGGAAAATGAAGCATTCACTTATAATGTTAGTCTTGTCTCAAGTGACCTTTATCTACTCATGCGCAGATTGCAACTACAAACTGGCTCATTGTCAAAATGCAAATTAGATCACATGAAAACTACATTTTCCACATAAAAAAGCTTAAAGTTAAGAAGTAATTGAAGCATTGACGAGGTTAATGCTTTCGTCAAATAAAGCTTCGGAGTAGGTAACGTATTGTTTGGGGGAACAGCTTGTTCACAAGAACTCTCTGTAATTAAACCAGTTTTCTGTGAATGATTGAATTTTCAAAACAATTGAATTAATTGAAAATATGACCTTATGAAGAAATTGTACTGAACTTTCATACTGAAAGATAAGAATGATATATTCGGAAACATTCAGTTTAACATTCAGAAAGAGTTGAGTATCTTATTAAGTACTACAGTTAAAAGATAAGCAATCACTCAGCAGAGAAACTGATACCAGTCGTTATCAAAGGCGTTCGTAACTTTGTGAATCAAATCAAATCGAATTGAATCCAAATTTGTACATATACGAAGAAAATTTATACCTGTATTATTTGCCGATGGTGGAACAGTTCCATCATTGATGCACACGTCAAAATAATCATCGCAGCAGTTTCCATCACCAACACACAGGCTATCACATGAACAACCTTCGGAATAGCAGGAAGCCCAGGGGTACACACAACAGCTGTTTGAACAAGACCCATTAGCTGGTGTTGGTGATGGCGACGAATCTAATACCAGAAAGAGGAAAAGTCCGTCAGATTCAATATTTATATTCAAAACATATGGAATATGGGATAATTTGGTACCCGTAAAATGATATAAAATCATATTCTTAATTTTAGTCCCTGTATTAAAGAACTTTTTCAACAGTATGCATGATTTCATTTATCCTAATCACTCCCATAATATATACACGATAGGAATATTAAGAATATTTCATGTGTTTGAGATAATCCGTACACGCATGATTTTCTTCAATTTGAAATAGATGCAAATCGAATGTGTGTTTTAATATTGTCGAAAGTGCAGAATGGTTCAATAAAAAAGGCAAAATATTTGTTCTGGCACTGTAATATAATTAATATTTTATCGTTATCACTCCTTTCATTATGGATATCTCGGTAGAGTCATTTGTGACGTAGGGCATGTCGACCGGAAGTAGTACGTCATAGTTTTGCGCGTTTTTTTTTTTACATCACAGCTATATGTGCACGTAACAATAAGCAGACGCGCAAAACCATGGCGTGCTACTTCCGGTCAGCGTGCCCTTCGTCACAGTTGGCTGAAAATCGAAAACACTATATTATCACATTAATCGGGCTTATGTGTGACTGGGGCATTAGCGATCGCCACTTCAATGTTTTGGTGAGAAGTGAATTTTCGGACGAGTTTCCATTGAAATACGGTATTCCGCAGGGGTCCGTTCTCGGGCCTTTGTTCTTTCCTTTTTTATACAGAAAACCCAATGTTAAATGTCACATATACGCTGATGACATTGGAATGTACAAGAGCTTCGAACCAAAAAGTGGCGATAGCGCCTAAGCAATTCAACTTCGGCACTCGGGAACTGCATCTCTGAGATCAGCGCAGCCAATAAAATAATGATTCTCAAAGCTACAGCTGAATGTGAAGAAAAGTGAGATGGCACTACTTATCTCAACATAAATCTGGCATTGCCTTCCACAGTTGGCAATTGTGTCTGTAGGTGATATTTCAGTTGTGCTTTCCGATTCCGCCAGAACTCTTCGATTACAAATTGATTCCTCATTGTCTATATCTACCTAAGTTATCACACTATGTAAATCCCTCAATTGCCATCTTTATACCATATCTAGGATAAGAAAAATGCTAACAAAGGATGCATGCAGCCATGCTATACGACCTTTGATCCTACAACAACTTGATTTTTCCAATTCTCTGTTCATAAATGTTAAATTAGATGGAACATGGAGGGTTTCAACGCCAACATTATGTCTAGAGTAGGGAAATGTGACAGAGCATCTCCGTTACTCAAGCTGCTGTATTTACTACAAGTTGAGAACTAATTACTTATAAAATATTGAGCATCCACACTGAGCATCCTTCAATATATGCATCAAATCGTACCCGAATATCATATTTCACTGCTATCCATGCCTCATCGCTAAAACTACGGCCTACGCTCCAATAAACACTCTCTGACTTTGAATATTCTAGGGTTGGATCCGAAGACATTCACACTGTTAGAAGAGCGTAACAATCCGACAATGGGCTTAGGAGATGCTAAAATAATGTAAATCTCATAGAGGAATTTGCCCGGTTACACGCAATATATATATATGCTATTTTATCATTATCATAATAAACTACTCGCAATAACTCACCGCAATTCTCCTCATCGCTCATATCTCCGCAATCATTATAGCCATCACAGTACGACGATGGACTAACACATGCTCCTGTAGCACACACTGGGCCAATGGTCCTGCATCCCCCTGCAATAAGGGAAATGATGACAGCATGTTTTAATACCAATAACAAACACAATCAAATAAAATATCATACAATAAAATTGACCATTCTAATCATTTATTAATTCATACAGATTATACACGTTGTATTGATAAGTGATGTAATCTATTTTTCTATCATACTTGGATATGAATGTGATGCATGTACATGTACCTACTTTAAGTAGCAGGAGTTTATTTTTATTGTGTATGACTAAATTATAAATTTGCAATATTACTCTATATGACTTATAATGGAAAAAACATATCAAAGGGTAGTTCTTTAGTCGTCAGGAATACGATTTATTAATGTACATTTCCAGGGTGTAATTTTTTGTTACAACAAAGATGACACTACGATGTTTCATACTTTTGTTGTGAAGTCACATTCCAAGTAATACAGTAAAAAATATATCTTCTCTTACAAGTGTGGATATTTGGATAAAGGGACGTTCGCATTACGACGAATTACCGCGTTCCTGACATCGATGTTTGGAGATCAGGAATGTTTACGCTTATTCGTGAGGCGTTAACGAATTCCTGGTGATTCGGATCAAGATTGAAATAAGTTTTAATTCGTGGTGCGAACGCCCCATCAGAAGAACCAGAAGAAAGTAGCACATAAGACGTATACAATTACTAACCAGTATTTACAAATGGTACAATACCTGCTAATGATGTCACATTCAGCTTGAATCCCCGTCTTACTATGATAAAGTCACTTTGGAAGCGGACGACTATCTGTGATATGTTGACGTGTATGTCTCTCGGAATGAAGTCACCTGTAAGTGTCGCTATCTGCATCCTCCCAGAAGTAGAATTAGATTCAACGTACAGAAAGTCATAGTTCTGTTCCAGGAAGAAATCTATGAACTGAATCATCAGCCCGTTACCGGGGTAAGTTTGTATCTCCCAGAATCTTGACTGGGAGTTTGAGTAGTTTACTGGATAGCCTGGTGATGTTATGATCCGAGACTCTCCGGGCCAAAGGAAGATTGACTCTTCTGCCAAAGAATTCACAATCGTGAGAATTGCGTTTTGGTTAGTTCATTAGTTATTCATAACGATGTGTCGTAATCTCTGATTTGTCATAACATCAATGCGCTGAATTTGACGACTAAAATATTGTGACATTTGTTTTGGTCACCTCATGATGAAAAAAGAGCGTAAGAGTGTCCAAATGATGAAACCGTTTTTCGAACGTTTTTATTTGCTAATACATGGAATTCAAAATTGAATCACCGAATACTAAAGAAATGATGACCACTGTGTAGGGTAACTGGGTGGTTTCATGATCAAGGCTAACCTAATCGAGGGGGAATATTAGTGAATGAAAAATTGCATCATGAACAACTTGCATCAAAACTATCTGTTTAATTAATATATAATACTTCAATTTGCATAATTAACGCTATTGAAATAATATTCAAAATATGTATATGCCTATTTTCGATTGACATTGGCTGCAGTCACTAGTATCAGACAAGAAACCGAGCAGAAAATAAACTAATCCGTAAGTGCATTAATAGTTTTTAACGTATTTTTGTTAAAGACACTGTTTAACATTGCGGTTGCACAATTTAAAAAATTCTCAAACCAAGCAGTTTGTCCTATCTAAATATATTTAGATAGATGAAAAATGAACAGCGGATGCAAACATAAAGAAAGTTATACATGCACTATCAAGATATCGATGAACATTGAATTAAAGCGTGGGACCCACGCATTAATTCACGTACAAAGCCTATGGAGGCGACGTTTTACATTTTCGTTTGTTGAAAGCACTAAACGTCGATTTTAAAGCCTGATATTTTCCCAGTTTAGTTTATATGCACCATCAATCTTTCAGATAACCTCTAGCATCTGGCAGTTGAGAATTTTTTAAATGAAAACAATGTTAAACAATGTCTTTGATGTGCAGACCTGTTGGCATGGTTGATGGAGGTTCATTTGTAGTTTCAGGCCCTGGATTAGGCATCGTTGTATTGAACGGCGCATCAGTTGTAAATCGATCTGTATTACAAATCATAAAAAAGAATGACAAAATGGTAATGTATTCATCGTTTTTTCTTACTTGCTTCCATATTTGTATTAAAGGATTTAAATGAAGGAACAGGAAGTGTCAAATTTTGATTAATAAATTTAACATGGACGGATGAAATCATTTATCTTAAGCGAATAAAACAATATAATATACACAATCACATACGCTGGGCCATATACTTGGAATTTCCTTACACAAACCATCAAAGGCAGTAGCTTGCCTAAAATATTCAAACATAATCTAAAAGACTACCTTTTCATTATAGCATATGATTAATTACGTCCCCTCGTTATTTTTCTTGCATTTATCTCTTCTCTGCTATGTCTCGTGTATAATTAATTCCTTTTCTTCACATATTTTTCATGGTTACGCTTTGAGTATTATTCAGGAAAAAGTGGTTTTGGCGCCATATAAATTATAATGCTATTATCATCATTCTTAGAAATACTTCAATGGTTGCTCGTACCAATCCATTTACTAATGAATAGTCTTTGTGCTAGGACTACCTAATCTTCTATTATAATTAATTTAATATTGCATATTCGGTTTGGTAATGTCTTCAAATCTGGTTTCTTTGTGTACTTACCTGTTTGATTTCGTTCTTCAGACGATGGGAAAAACATCAAGAAAGAAATGGAGAAGAAATATTTCTATTAATGACAATAATTATATTATCATTTACGACGACGTTAATAACAATGGGGTATGACATTTTCATGCCGCACGTATATCTACTCTCGGGGAACTCTATATAGGCGCTAGTGGTATTCACTTTTGGAAGTTGGAAATTTGGAAATTTATTCATTAAACTATATTGGCATAAATAGAAAGCTACAATTCTTAACATTGTAGTTGCGTTGGATCAACATTTTAAAAAACTTTTCCCTAGCCATTTGGTAGTTGGTAAGAAGTCGGATGGATCAAATGCACATTTAAATAAACTGTCTGGCACTAAAGGTTTCATCGGCCGGATCCCAAAAGGATCATCGTTAACATCGCTGGTCTTGCAAGGTTTCCTGCATTTTGATTAACTATATTACACTACATTGTCTATTTTTGTTTAGTTTCCAAAAATGGCAATGACAGACAAGCTTCCGTGGTATTTGCCATGATTTATGTTACAGAAAATACTTAACTTTGCATCATTGATTTAAATTTGTTTAATCTAGAACTACATAAATGCATTGAAAAGACCACTGCATGGGGAGAATGTCATTTATAAACGTAATATATCAGTGTCAAATGAATAATAAATAAACAAGAATAGATATACAGATCATGTTTATACTTATTAGACGATTATTTACCTTCGACGGCCATGAGTAACGCTTTGAATCCTCTACCAGAAACTGTCCAGTCACTTCGGAAGGTGAACCGGAAATCTTGCACTGGTATAATTCCTGATAGGAACCCTCTATTGAACTGCCCAGAAAGCACACTGATCGCGTTACTCCCGTTCTCACTTTTCATTCCTGTACCCAGAGTCAGTGTGTCGAAAGTCTGTTCCAAGGAGAATACTTCAAACACTACCAGAGCTGACAATCCGTCTCGCACAGAGAAGTGTAAAGTGCGGGTTGTGTTATTGGGATATGGATCAGGAAAGCCAGGTGAGGTGATGTATATTGGATTGTCTGATACCAAGATGTCTCCCTCGTCGTAACCTGAAAGGCAGAGTAAAAATCATTCTTATCTGATTAAGACATTTTAGAGACAAGATATAAACGCATATTTTTTGTCGCGATTGATTTGTGCAACATTTAGGACATGCCAAACGAAATGACTTGACGTATAGAACATTTGGGTGCAGAAGTCTATTCCATAGTGGTGATACGAAAATTGGACTGTGCTACGTTGAGCAATCGCAGATTACATACATGCACGTTCCATTTCTGGGAAATTTGCTGGGTGATTGGATAGTAGTGTACATACGGTACCACATATATTTCTCTCACTGACTCTCACTGAATCCATATTTCCCTCGTATTCGACTCGGGAAAACATGGATCCCGTGAGGGAAATATATGTGGTATCTCCCTCAAGGCTAGTCAATATTGTATAATCATTTTCCGTGGTTGACAGAGAAATATCAAAAGTGAAGAAAGGAAATATACACCGAGTTAAAAATGAAATACCTAATGTCAATTATTTTCTACCTTTTGAATTCGACAGATAAAAAGCAAACAGGCCTAGGCGGTGTTTCACCAGATCGGTCTTAAAGTTATTAATGACTTTAGGAAAGACTGGAGTGCGTTAACAAGTCTAATACACATACGAGTCTCAATTACTCTGTCCACTGATACCAGTGGTGCGTAAAGTCGTTTTTAAGGGCTTTCGTAACTTGGTGGAACACCCCTGGACGGATATAGATTTCCGTGTTAGTATATAATGGATACAGGCACAGACATTCCTGTACGTACCGACATATGGAATGCAGTTATCAGTGAGCCTAAAGTCATCGACAGAGATGTATCCAATCCTACTTCCACCGGTAGCCACAACGATGATCCAACCTGGCCCTAAATCACTGAGATCCACCTCGCCTATGAGCCACATGTATTTCGTTGATTCCGTTGCGTTCCATAGATAGTATGTCTCATTAGTGGCCTCCTCCAAGTACGCAATGGACAACATCCCTATCTCTTGTCCATACATGTTGTAATGAAATCCAAAGCACAATGGGTTGTGAGGACTGATTTTCGGACTTATTATAGAAGCATTTTTGTATTCACTTCCGGGTAAATTATGGACCGAAATGTGTTGGCCACCTAAAAGTATTGAAATAGAAAGGAGAAAAAAATACATGTGCAAATTTATTCCGTTGACTACTGCATACTATAATATAATTGGCATACGTTTTTTTTTTTTGCTGGGACTACCCATTTCCAGAAGTGAAAGGGTAAAACAACATATTGAATGAAAGATTATTCAGATTAGAACAGGCAATTTGCATACTTAACGAATGGATTGCAATCTATCATGAGGGAGCGATTGTTCAATCATGCTGACAGGAAAGTTAATTTGCCAAAGAAAAGGGCACGATGAATATTTCTGCATGAAACTTTACATATACACTGTCTTCTCCTTCTATTTTTCTTACATTCAGTGGAACAGAGAAACCAGCTATAACATGATAGTCGATCTTACCTGAATGCCGATACATCTGCTCAGCCTGTGGTCCTGTGTCAAATGGAGACAGGGGTGTTGATACAGAGCCTAGATCCCAGTTTAAATCATTGCGCGATTCAGTTAGCTGAATCCAGCCGCATATCGAGTCCTCAAAATCACAGTCCACCGTAAGCCGGGAATATCTTTCTAAATCTTGAATACAAAATCGATATATTCGACTGATATTAACATGATTTTGGTTTGTTTTGGGGTTGGTTTTTATTCTCCGTATTCTCATATTGTCGTCAAATTTCAAAGGAATATGAAATTGTATACAGGTAAATTAAGTATCAGTATTATTCTCATACTGCTTTCCTGTGAGCATTCTTTAGTACTTCGCAGAAATGAAAAGTTGTTTTATATAACTTTCTTTAAAAAATAGTTCAGATTTTAGAACTAGCTCAGCAGCCTAAAAAACTGGACAATATTCAGTACAACGAAATATATCTTTAGTATCACAAAATTGGAAATAAAGCAGGGGGTTTTAATTAATTTGTTACAGAGTATCCATTTTCGCATGCAAAGGGGCTCTCCATAATTGTTTTAGTCAGCACCATTTTTACTCGCAATTAACAATACCAGTATATTCAATCTTGAAAATGCATATGGCGACTGCAGTCCTCAAAATACCATACATATTCAAAGCCATTATATTCACCAACCCAAATAAAATTGTTTTAACTCACCAATGCATGTGTATCCTGCAAGTGTATCTTGGCAACTAGTATTCGATCTGCAGGAATATAATGTACACTCCAAACCCGATGAAACTGTTAGGACGAGACCAAAGAAAAAAAATTGCCGCCTTTACAATGCACGAATTTAGCATATTGAGTATCCAAGAAACATTTCGCCATTTAGACTTGCTCGTTTTTAAGGAAAATAAAATAATAGTAAATACGATTAACGCATGTGTAAAGCTTGTTGAATCTGATATGATAGTTTAGGTGCGTTGATAAAAATGATTTCCATGAAGACCATATACAACATTATTAACCGTATCAGACATCTGAGCAATGTGATGTTTACACTTTATCGCCCCGTAAAAGACAGAGCGGTCCATAAACTACTGTCAACTGTTTTTGTGCATTGAGCTCGCGACGTGCCTTGTGAACTTTGACATTAGGTTGTAGACAAACATGACAGCGCACAGTTCGAAGAGGTTTGCTTCGTTCGATGACAACAAATTCGATGGAATTTGCAAGATATGAATGCTGAAAATACTAAAAAGGCAACTAAACAAACAGCCAATATTCTGAAGGAATATATTGCGTAGAAAAATTTTCAGCTTGATGTGGAAACTGTGGAAAAAAAACTCTTGCCTCTATTCTTGCGAAATTCTACGTTGTGGTGCGGTACGTCAGACCGATTCCATATTTACTCATTACAAATGCAAAGAGGATGGATGTTCAAAGTAATTTCATAAAGCAAGACATGCTGGTAAAATTACCCTTTTATTTCATGGATTTCGTGTTCGCTCTAGATGTCTGATTTGGTTAATAATAACAATATGGACTTTCTCTTTCGTGAGACACAACATTTATGGCCCTGAGTAGAATAGTATTTTCCCCGTCTTCGACTGATATTAATATTTTCGCTTACCTGTAATAACTTTAGCATCGGCTGATGCGAAGAAGCCACGATCATTAACCTGTCCATCTGATATGAATCGCATCCAAGCCTGTGGACGTGCGATGCGATACGTCTCTCCAAACACACCATCCCAACCGGATATTACCGAACTATCATCATCTGGATCTGAACCATATCCGATGTAGAGTTTGTCGAAAGGCCGTGCTATATGAAGGTAGGTGAAATTGACATCTAATGCATTCCCGTCGAGCGCAGTGATGATGAAGATCTCATCAAGGTTGTCCGGATAACGATACAGCAAGGAGGGGTCACTTATTGAACCGAATAAATCGTATTCACCCAAGACGAGGGGTATGTGCAAAACAACTTCTCCATCTTAAAAAAAAACGAGAAAAAAAAAAGTTGACAAAAGGATCCAAGGATAGATGATTAGCCATCTCCATACCGATATAATCCGCATGGATATTAAAAATGTTGCATTATTGAGTAAAACACAATTTTAGATTTCCTCGACCGACCCTCTTAAAAACGAGGTGTAATTGTGATATTTTCTCTTTTTTTTCTTACTTATCACTATAAATTCAAGGTAATTACAGAAAAATCAAATATTTGGAAAGAAACCTGAAATGTCAATCTGAGAGGTCATTTGGCTTTTAGTCCTTTCTCTGTCTTATTTTCCACATGAAGCTTGTTCTAAATTAGAAAATCATTGAATTATTAACTTCTCCTGACCGATCAAAGCTATCTTACAATTTTGGACAAACAATTATTTTTTATTCGATGTAAAATTTCTCGCCCCCCAACCAAGAAATGTAGGTTTACTAATATTCAAAGACTTAATAGTTTTGAAAAGAGATTGTAATAAACGATCTTAGTATTTACCTGCGATATATTTAAGTATCTTAGAAATTATACCTGTCCAATCTAACCGACCTTTTATGACAAAATCGAAATTGTTAACAGGGTTTTCTGTTATATTTCTTGTTAATGAAATGGAAATAAAATCAATAAGTCATTAAATATCGCTGACGAATTTATACCAATTTAAACGGGCACTTATCAGATTATTGATTTATTTCATCAGTTAAAATGATCCTCTGTCACAAACTGACTCAGCAAACCAAACTGCATAATGATAAAATCAAATTAAACTGCTTAGAGTATTACAAGCTGTCAATATTAAATGTTGTCTTTCGCGTTTGGTTTCATGCTTGATTACCATCAGGTTCAGGTTGGCCTGCATTTTCGATGAAGTGGAGGTATTGTGAGACGTCAGTGTAGACACCAGGGAAGTTTGGTCTTCCACATCCATAACCGAAGCTTGTAATACCAACAAGATGAAAGCGGCCATCTTGATCCTCACATTGGAGAGGGCCACCGGTGTCACCCTAGATTAATAAAACATCATAAGCAGCAGTTTTATTTAACAATGCCCTTCCGTCCGTTTCTGGGAAGTGTGAATGAGAGTGTTTAATTTGACTTTTTTTTAAAAACAATAACAAATTAGCATGATACATGTTTGGAGCGATGTGGACAAAATTGTTGTGACGGAAATTAGTGTTAAAGTGTTTTCAAATTGGGACAGTATACTGTGTAATAATCTGCAATATAGTTAATATAGCAATCGTAGTTGCTCCTACATTGAGGCTCCACATCCCTGCAAATTGAACTATTATCCTCCGCATTACGCATCATTATACAATCGTAATAATTATATCAAAAGTAGCTAAGACACTCCAAGAAAGCCCTAAAATCATTAAAGTGTATATTGTAACTTAAAGAGCAAAATTTCTAAGAAATAACATGACACCTTTAAGAGCTCTGGGATGCACCCTGTCGTAAATATTGTGACATAATGACACTGTGCATTTATTTTGACATCTGACCTTTAGATGCATTGAATAATAAATGAAAGTTAATTTTGAGTTTGGTGTTCCGTAACAAAAATATCTAACCTGACATGCGTCCATTTCGCCTGATAAATGACCTGCGCAGAGCATACCGGATGTAATTTGCCGGTCATTGTACAAATCCTGACACTCCGAACGATTGAATATATGCACGCGGGCTTCTTGAAGAATGTCAGAAACATGTCCACCTGTTCAACCAAGAAATAAGAAGAACATGTTGAACACTCACAAATGGTAAAAGCACGTACCTTTTTAGAGAATTTACAGTAGCTAAGTTGTAGTTTTGCATGAACATAAAGAATAAAAAAAGTAAACGCAAATCGAAAGTGTGATGAAAATTGAATCAATTAAATAGCACGTTTAAATGAAAAGTGGAACTATAATGTTTTATTGATAATTACTCGTCTTCCATCACTTATTTAAAACAGTGATAATACGTTTCCTTTATTTTATTAGACTTAAACGTATGCACAGATTATTACGCTTCAGTTTACTTGAAACGTTATCAAAGAGTCATATTCCGTCCACGGAAGTAATCCTCTATGCTTGTAAATCCTACTCTCTTGAACTAAAATCGTGGCTTTTTTAATACTTGACGTAAATGACTCAATCCGAATTGAATTTATTACTTTGGTTGATTTGAAGATGAGATGCTAATCAGAAACGGATTTGCAATTTCTGTTCGGCCCTCTTTCATCCAAGTTTTCATCCAAAATCCATGCTCTCTATTAAGTCAGGTATAATGTGAGTCATTTGGGACAGCTTACACTTGTATTTAAGAAAGGAAATCCTACCTTCATCTGTATGACCCCATCCAGTGATGTAACAAGCCTTATACTCTGTAGAATCATTCTTCTCTCCGAGACAAAGTGGACCGGTATAATTATTTGCAAACTCAATCTCAGTCTGAAATTTGACGACGGCAATATCATTGGCTATTGTCTCACTGTCATAATCAGGATGAATGAAGCCTACTATATCTACCTCCACGTGATACGGTGACGTCATCGATAGGAAGAGGTCTCCTAAGACGGCTGTTTCAAATTTATCTCTGTAAAATAACCAAATGTTGAACATCAAATAACACTCTTTAATCTGAACAATAGTAGATTATCCAATTAAACCACTGAAAGTGTCTCTTTCAATTTTACATGCCAGAGCATTATCATTCCTGGTTTCTTGATTGTATACAAACATCTGACAAGAAAAGTCTCTCGTTGTACATTATGGAATGCGTCTGTCAGGGATAAAAAAATGTCCTTGTTGAAATCAAATTGTGTAACTGAAAAATCTGCAGAGATAATATAATAACGTATCGAGTGGCTTAGAGAAGCACGATCAGTGAACGAAACATTGCGAGTTATTCTATGCACATACGGAATGATAAAGCGCCTAAAATCAATGTTTGTTGCTGAGTTATTGTCCATGCGTCGGACCATAATTCGGCTGCTAATTTCGTGTTCGCTAGCTAATACCGAGTAACGCATCTAACAAGTTCACAATAACTATTAATGTATGTATTTAGTTGTTTTGGGAAGCACTCCCATCGTATAAATCATTTTAAGTCATTCTATGCACATAAACAAAATAAAGCACCTAAAGGATCGGGCAAGAAGGGCCTGGTCTCATACTTTCTGGTATGCATCGATCGGGGATGGAATTGGATTTGCTGATGCTTGTTTCCCCATCACAATCTATTTGGTATAACGCCATGAGCGCCGTAAGATGGACCATTACTATAATTATTATGAACTGCAAAATATGGGTTTGAGAAGGGCTATCGGTGGATGAACTATTTTTTGGCATTTATAAAATTCACAGAGATAAAGAGCCGCTCCAGGTGCTAACGTTTCCATTGTGCACATTAGGATGTATACATTTTTACATTTCAAATATCGAAAGTGCCCAAATAAATTTTGTAGGCCAAGAATGGCAATGGCCCTTCCTAGGCACAAATAATTTGCAAACGTCAAGGCTGTGAATAATTCAAAGTGAACACGTACATGCAATGAGCTGCAGTAATGGCAGTGGTACTGTTGATGATTACAGCAGCGCATCGATGAACATTGGAACGGTCTCTAAGGGATACCATCCAGGGCCAGTCCCCAAGCTCAGTTGGTGAACCACCGATGATACGAGACTCAGAAGATGACTGGGTTAGTCGGTAACCACATGGCTTCATAGCTGCAAGTAAGATGCAAATGGAAATTGCAAATGATTTTTAAAATCCTGTAAAATTTTCTATATTTTGTCTCAGGGTGCAATCTGCTATAACTGGCTGAACATAATAAAAAGTATATAGTTGTTTTTGTTACCTTACAAAACTTAAGAACGATATGGTGCAAATGAACTTTGACCTAACTTTATTCTATTTTGATTAATACGAAAATAATAAATTATCATAATTGTTTTGAAATGTTGATAAACTGGCTAATTTCCTGGTGGATAAAATCACTTTGTAACCCCGGGTCATTAGAATGATGAAAACGATCACTTACCAGATTCACAATTGTGTCCAGTAAAACCAACTGCGCACTCACATGTATACGAATCGTGTCCATCCGTACAGGTTGAATTGTGTAAGCATGGGTTCGATTCACATCTATTGACAACTGAAAAGGGAATAGAATCAGAAGTGAGTTTTGAAATGGTGATAATAATAATAATGATAATAATAATAATGATAATAATAATATTCAGTTCTTATGACGGTAGTATGGCAAGCATTTATTGTAAATTAGCATGTTATCATAATATATTTCGATCTTACGAATTTGAATAGATCCCAAGTTAATGTCGTGCAATTATATTTCACCCTTGAGTCAATGCCATTCACTGGCCTCTCAAGAAGACCATATGTGTAGTCGTTTTCTTCTTCTTCTTCTTCTTCTTCTCCCTCTTTTCCTTCTCCTTGCTCGTCGTCTTCTTCTTCTTCTTCTTCTTCTTTGAGTCAACAAGTGCAAAAACAATCATCTATCTTTTCAGCTTGGTGGTTTAGTATAGGTGTTCATCATTTTCCTTCCATTTACCTTGCCTTAATTTTAACATATTATTATACAGAAGCGGTATAAACAAAGTAAATTTCCCAAAAGACACGTAAATGTTAAAGTGAAATAATTCAAGATATTCTAGAAATGAAATGACTACAGATTCAAGTACATATAGAATGATGATAAAGAACGATAAGCCTTCACTTACCTAATTCACAGTTAATCCCTGTAAAACCAACCTCGCATTGGCAGAGATATGTATGTGAAGTAGCATCGTTGAGGCATGATGCATTGTTCTGACAAGGGTTGCTGTCACATGGTAAAGTCCCTATGAACAATGTGGATAGTCATACATGGTTTTGATTTTTAAAAAAATATGATAAGATGTATACATGAAGCTTATGGTTATAAAGGATTTTCCGGCCAAATTCACGCAATTTTCATTTGAATTAATACTTATACCAGTTCATTCTAAGCGTAGATCGGTTTTGCCGCGAAAATTGTCATTAAATTTGTGTATTTTTACATATGATTTACTATGTTTGTCGAATGTGTGTGAGTTCTTTTCATTCAATTTAGAAACGAGCCAGTTAGCATTCAAAATAGTCAGTGATCATTGAAGCGTCATTTCCAGCTTTTAGATTATCAGATTAGCATTCTCTTTCTGAAAGGTATCATTCAAGTTAAGAGAGCAGGTTGATAATGCAGGTAATACAGGAGGAGTGAATATGAGTATATGTTCCGAATCTTAACAAGGAAGGGGAGTATAAATATGCATTCTGCACAATTATAATTTTATTAATCAATAGCGTATAATTTTGTTTTATTTGCTCATATTTGAATCGCCGTCAACTATTTGTTACATAGTCATGTCCCTCATTTCCTAATGATTTAAAATGGAATTATGATGGATATGAGGAATCATATATGGCTAGTCATTTTTTCCTTTCAGTTTGTTTAATGGATGGTTGAATTCGATTACATATATATTTTTTT